>CAUYPK010125627.1:0-18990 GCA_963574355.1 Loris lydekkerianus
AAAACCCGAACTCGGCTTATACTCGGGTCATACAGGTTATTTGATTCGGTGAGCTTAGCTTTACAGGTAATCAAGCTAAATCACAAAGGTTAAAATCCTTCAAAACTGGATTCCTCCTCATCATCATCTGTATGTCCAAACAGAGCTTCAGCTGTATCTGATGTGAGGGTATCAGCATTTAACCTACTGATTCCCCAATTATTGTAATTGTTTTGGGTACATATTTTTATTTTTGAAATTTACCAGTGGCTGCTGCATTTTCCACCTCAGCTTATACTCGAGTCACTAAGTTTTCCCAGTTTTTAGGGTAAAATTAAGGGGGTCGGCTTATACTCGAGTATATGCAGTACTTTCCGAATCAGTTTATAACCCTCACAAGAAGATGTGCACTACAACTTGGCAGTCATATCTCCTATTTTATTTAATACACATGTGTGGTGAACTTGCTACTTCCATGAGAGTTGTGCTTGGTGCTGGGGGTGCCAAGGCAGGGGTGGGCACAAAGTGCCTGCTAAGGAACTGGAGGTCTGGTTGGAGGCAGGAGGGAGATCTATACACAAAACACAGAACAGGAATGAATAAAAACTTGGGAGGGGGATGAAGAATATCTTCAAAACATCTCCAAAGCCAAGGTCCTTGGATTTGAGAAACGGACCTCCTCAGCTACAAAGACATTAATTTATATTTTGACGCTGATGAAGTGACTACCACTTGTCATTTATCAAAAGTGATTCTAAATTCTGATATAAGGACAATTAATGACATAGTACACAGTGCGGGGCCAGGGGAAGTGGAGAGAGGGAAAGAGGAAGAGAGAAAAAGAGGGGGGTGGAGGGTCACGGTGTGTGACACACCTTTTAGGGGCAGGATACAACTATAAGAGGGCCTTTACCTAACAAGTGCAATCAGTGTAACCTGGTTCTTTGTACCCTCAATGAATGAATCCCCAACAATTAAAAAAAAAAAAAAAAAAAAGAAGTGATTCTAGTGTCCTCAGCCTAGTATAGGTGGATATATGAACAATAGCTGGAAGTTCAAAAGTTCAGAGCATCCTTTGGGAAAAGTTGAAGCCAAAACAGAGACACTACGCTAAGTAATTTAAATAATTAATGCACATTCTGTTAAGAAGTTAGGGCATTGAAGGGGTTATAAAAATATAAAAGATCAGAGGCTGGGGAGAGGGGAGAGGGCTTGGGGAGATGTTGGTTAAAGGATACGGCATTTGAGTTAGCCAGGAATCAGAAGTGCAAGAGATCATTGTGTAATGTGGTGTAATGTGGTGACCTAATACCAATGGATTTTGTTCTTAAAAATTGCTAAGACAGTAGGTTTTAAGTGTTTTCACCACAAAAATGGTAAGTATGTGAGGTAATGCACATGTTAATCTGATTTAGCCATTCCACAATGTGTATGTATTTCAAAACAACATGTAGTACATGAGAAATGCATATATAATTCTTTGTCAATTAAGAAATAGAAATAGGCAAAAAAAAAAAAATAGGTAAAATTAGAAAAATAACTAAATAAAATGACTGAATCCAACAAACAAACAAACAACAATATGAAGGCTTTTTGCCACTTTTGTGTTTCCAGATAACCTCAATTAAATGTTCTAGGACTCAAGCGTTTTCAGTGGGGTTAGCTTTCTGCTGAATTATTTTTCTTAAACCTCTTGTTAAAAGATCCCTTCACAGGATACCAATAAGCATCCCTCATATTGACCAGAAATTCTAGTAATCAGTAACTTGTTGATGAGGTGATGATTCCCAGTTAAGAAAGTGGGGAGAGAAAAGCCACCAGTGCCCCAGGCAGTGCAGGGAAGATCAAGTGTTTCCCTGAGATGGGCTACTTAACAGTTGTTCCAGGCTGACTGCTCCTGCCCTGTTACTGCTGTAACACTGGCAGTTTCTGCCAAGGAGAAGAAAAGCATCACCCTGACAAGTGCTGGAGAAATACTTGAGGAGAATAGACACAATTTTTCAAAAACATCCATTAGCAGAATCACGATTCTCATTTATTTATTCAAGAAACATTTATCAAAACCTACCAGGGCTTAGGTGTTGTCCTAGGGGCTATGGTTTACGGTTATTTTAGACATTTTCAGGCAATCCAAACAGGAGGCTGGCCACATAGTTGCAGAGGGGACTAGCTGGCATTGAGAGAGAGATGGAATTCATTCTTTACTTTATGATTAGGAAAAGTAATTTTTATTGTAGATATTAAGACTATCAAACTTTGCTCTGAATCAAACAGACAATAGCAACAGAAGATTACACCAGTAATTAAGAGTCTCTGAATTAATATAAACTGCATATACATGTAGTTTGGGAGGTGAAAAATTATAGACGATGTCAAAGTATTTCAGTGGCAAAGTTAGAACTGAAGAAGTCTGATAGATGCTTATTCAAAACCTTCCAGATATAGTCTGTTTATGAACAAAAGAAACTGAAATAGCAAAAAATGATCTTAACTAACCCCCCCCCCCCCCCCAGTCACAGCCCTAAAATGCATCAAAGTAACTCCGATGAAATTTGTCCTCATCCTAGGGTTTGCCAGAGTTCCAACAATGATTAACAAAGGGATTAGGAGCCAGAACCAACAGGATTTTAGTTGATCCAGCTGTTCTGTCCTTTGAAGCACAGAATTCCACGGGCTGCTGTTTTTTCTACTTAGAGAAGAGAGAGCCAGAAAGACAAAGGAGTTTCCTCCCCGCACCCCACCTCTCACACCCAAGTGCTGGGGGCCTAACGAGAGGGCAGGCTGTCCAGGACCCAGGGGACAGTTGGGTGGGGCTGGGGTGTGGTTGCTGAGACTGGCCCAATCCAACACCCTGAAGTCGAGCTCAGAAGCAGTGCTGGGCCTCCTCTGTGATCTGGAACCTCCTGGGTGAGCCCTCTGGGGAGCACCGCCCACCTCCTCTTGTCCGCTGCTGGTCTGCCTCAGGTTGGGAACACGGAAAACAGGGAGGGTGCACCAATGTCTCCTAATCCTTTATAAATGGTGACAGAAAATAAGGGTTGTTGGGCATGACTCCTGTACCTCAGACCTTCCTGGCCAGCTGCACAGCAAACAGCCACAAGTGAGCAAAATCCTTAGGAACCCACCTGCTCTGCCTGGCTCCCCCCATTTTCCTGTCTTTGTGGTGCTGTTTCAAATCCCCCTTCTCTACCAGCCACCTTTCTTTATGCTTATTATTAAATTAAGGGTGTTGATTTTAATATACTGGGCGTCAGAAAGCAGGGTTGTGGTAGAGACTGTGTGTTTTACCCCAACACCTGAAACCCTGAGAGACCCCAGAGTGATGACTGTATTTCCCAGCTTCCCCTGCACTCACTCTGACCATGTGACTAAGTTCTGGCCAATGGGAAATAAGCCGCGGTGGCATGGGAAGCACAGCATCTCCAGAGGGAACAGGCGCACCCCGCACCCCTCCTCCCTGCCGTGCTCCCTCTTGGTGGAAGGTGGAATGTGGACATGAGGGCTGGACTGCAAGCTCCAGCTTGGACCCAGAACTGGAAGCCACGTGTTGAAGTGGATGCCCTGCTGATGGTGGAGCTGCCCTAGCAACTCTGACATAACTGATGTAGGGGCCAAACTCCTGTTCAAGCCTTTGTTGCTTTGGGCTTCTGTCTCTCATACCCATTCCTAACTGATGTCAAAGCTGCAGCTTGCTCGAAAATAAAATAGTAACTAACATCGTTTCAGCACTTACTCTATGCTCCATGTGCTCAGGTGTGTTTAAAGAGTTTCAAGTTTGTTAACTCATTTAATATTTACAACAGCCCTATGAAGAGGTATGATTATTTATCTACGTTTTGTGGATAAGAAAACTGAGGCACAGTGAGGCTACTTAAATTTGCTTAAGGTCAGTCTAGTAAACGGTAGGATCAAATTTGAACCCAGGCAGTAAGGTTGGGTATTCAGAGCATGCGCAGTCTTATGTGCTACAACAGTGATTGGCAAACTGCTGCGGGAGGGCCAAATCTGGCTTGCTGCCTGTTTTTATAAATAAAGTTTTATCAGAACACAGTCATGCCCATTCATTCTCAAATTATCTGTGGCTACTTTTGCCCTGTAATGGTAGAGTTGAGTATTTTTAACAGATACCTCATGGCCCCACAAATCTAAAATATTGACTATCTGCCTCTTTATAGAAAAAGTTTATTGATACCTGTTTCATAATATACTTCCTCTATGCCTGATGTGGAGAAATAGAAATGTATGTGAAAGGTAATATTGAAGTGATTATTTGTTTTGGCAAATAGTTGACAATTAGAGTACCTAAATGCTAAAGAAAAACAATTTTTTTGAAGGCCTCTTTTGTACCAGGTACATCATTAATTATTTTGTTTATTCTTTACAACTGCCCCATAAGGTGAGTGTTCTCATCCTCATTTTGAAGATGAGGAAACCGAGATCCAGAGAATTAAGTTACTTGCCTGTACTGACACATCTATTAAGTGGCCAATCTAGCATTTCTAATTCTAAACCTATAGTCTTCACTCAACATATCATGCTACTTTACTTAAAGCATTTATTATAAAAATAATTTACAGAAAAATGAGCTTTCAGGAAAACAAAGCATATTTGTACTTTGTGAATTTTACTATAAAACTTTGTGTAGCACAGTTTAGTAAAGGGCTATTTAAAGCTGTATTATAGGGAGATGAATCCATGTCAAAATTATTTTTAGTAAGTTTTGGTCTAATATCAACCTACCCAGAAGCCCTAGGAAACCAGTTCTAGGATATCTTTCCAGAATTTTGATTTTCTGTGTTGTAAAAAAAAATGAACTATTTTCAGAACTTCCCTTCAAGTATAAGAGCTTTTGAATGAGAATAATGAAATATGGGAGCCTTTCTAGACAAGTCAGTCCAGATGTAGTTCATTGTTGGTGCCTTAGCTGGGCATTTATTAATCACTTAGCTAGACAATGACCATTTTCATCTTCTAAGGATTATAAACCTCTAAGACAATCTCCAGAATTTTTCCTTGAAAAAAATTAATATACATGTTTAGACAGTTTTCTAGACCCATGAAGCTTATCAACAGCATCCTGGTGCCCTAGAATCCCAAATTAAGAGTTTCTGATTTATCTCTAGTATCATCCATCTATTGCTATTAACAATATAAAATATAACTCTGGAGAAGTTACTTAACCTTGCTAATCATCAGTATCTTCATCTGTATTGTAGGAGTAACAATAACATTCATAGCATTGTTGGGAAGACCAAGATAATCCACATAAAGAGCTGAGAATGTACCTGTCACATAGCGAGCTTCAATAATATTAGCTCTGAATATTAGAGTTGCTTTATCTGTTTCCTAACTTTGTAATATTACACCAAAGGCTTGACTCTAGTTGAGGAGCATTCACTGACCATTGCTTCTATCCAGCACTAAGTTAGGATTTGCTGGGGATATCAAAGCCTCATGGAACCATGGGTCATTCAATTATGCTATGGAATTTATAGTTTAAGAATACATAAGGAGTTAATAATTTATAAAAATGAGAATTAGAATCTATTAGTAAACGCTAAGTAGTTTTTAGAAATTAAATATTTATAAAATCTTTATAATATTATATCACATATTTATAATACTATAAAATGTTTCCCATATTCTCAGGATCCATTATGCAGATGTTAATGACTAACGTTGATGTAACCTAGATAGTCTTAGGTTGGAAATAATGACATAATCATTCCATAATAATGCCCTAAGCTTTTCTAAGTTATTGCTGCTTGGTGGGGATGCTCCAGAAAGAGAAAAAAACATGTAGCGTGCACACACGTATGGATGGAAAGAGAGAGAGAAAGAGAGAGATAAAATTGTTATAAGGAACCAGCTTATGTGATTACAGAGTCTTTTTTTTGGTCAGAGTCTCACTTGTTGCCCCCTTGGTAGAGTGCTGTGATGTCACAGCTCACAGCAACCTCCAACTCTTGGGCTTAAGGGATTCTCTTGCCTCAGCCTCCAAGTAGCCAGGACTACAGGAGCCCGCCACAATACCCAACTATTTTCTTGCTGCTATTGTCAATGTTGCTTACTGGCCCGGGCCGGGCTCGAACCCTCCAGCCTTGTGGCTGGCACCATAACCAGCGCTGTAATTACTGTGCTGTGGACGCTGAGCCCATCCAGGATAATATTGACCAAATACCTAGGCACCCTATGGCCTAGTCAAATTGACACATCAAATCCACCATAACACAGTGGGTACAGTTAATGATTTTTTCTGGGAAGCATTAAAGTGTCCATGGCTTTACGGAATTGGGATCGTTTGTTAGATTCAAACAAGTACAGATTCTTTTTCTTTTGAGATGCAGTGCTGAGGTTAGAGACACAGAGAGCTATAGACTCACAGGCAGACTTAACATTTCTCTCAGCAGCATTTTGTAGTTTTCAGGGTTGAGGTCTTTGTACATCTCTTGTTATATTTATACCAAAGTATTTTGTTTTCTATTGCCTCACCTATCTGACAAAGGACTTATATCTCAAACATATAAGTATCATTTATAACTTAACAATAAGAAGACAAACAACCCAAGAGAAAAGTGGACAGAAGATTTGAATGGAAAAACCATAGAAGACAATACACAAAGGACCAAAAAATACATAAAAAGTGTTCAGAGTAATTAAATATCTGGGAAATGCAATTTAAAACCACAGACAGCCGTAACTATACATCCATTAGAATGATTAAAATCTTAAAGACTGAGAATATCAAGTATTGGTGATGTTTTCAAGGAATATTTAATGTTATGGGGAAATGCTCAAGTTAAAATATGAAGTGAAAAGAAGCAGAATGCAAAATTATGTATGATCCTAAATTTTAAGAAATAGATACTGAATAAATGAATGGCACTCAAGGCAATTGCTATCATTTTTTTCCTTTCTTTTTAAAAAATTTTAATTATTAAGGGTACATAATAGGTACATATCTTTATAGGGTACACATGATGTTTGGATATAGGCACACAGAATGAATTAATCCAGTCAGGGTAATTGGAATATCCCTCATCTCAGGCCTTTTACATTTCTTTATGTTAGGAAGCTTCCAGTTCCACTCTTTTACTTACATTAGGATATACCCTAACCAGCTGTCAAGAATAGTCATTCTGCTGTGCTATCAAATATTGTTCATTTTCTCTAACTATAACTATTGTTCATTTTATTTTATAACTACAATTATTTTCATTTTGTCTAACTCAGTCTTTCTTGTCTGATCTGATTGGGTTCAAGTATTTGTTTCATAATTGTCTCATCTGTTTTTTCCTTTCCCACCTTCTTTAGCATAAAATATTTTTGATACTTAAGACATCTAAAAAACACGGTATTTTTGCCTCTTTGTGTTTTTTAATCTGTGACTGTCCACTTAGAGGTAATAGCGCCCAGCTCCATATGCATCACGGGGCTCACAGCAGTGTAAGCAGCTCGCTAGGCTGCAGGGCAGGGAGGCCTTTCTTCCCTACCCTCCTGGGTGCCCTGGCCAGGGCCTGGAAATCAAACTGACGAAGGACAGATGGACAAGCAAAACGCACAGGTGAGTAACTCAAAGGAGAGTACAGACCTGGTCTTATTCAGCAGCCTATCAAAGAGCAATACATTTTTAGAGAAGTGAGAAGACGAAGAAAAGGTGCTTAGGCTTCTATGGGTGGTAAACTGAAACTGCAGGGTGGTAAATGTACAAACTAACGGTGGATCAGGATTACCTTAGGGAGGGTTGTTTGTAAATCTGTCTTGATGCCAACTTTCGGTGTTACTCTGGCCACAAAAGTCACCCACGGAGGGGATTTATGGCAGTCTAAATTCTCAGAAGTTCCTGCTTTTGGTCAAATGAGGGAAGCCCCACGGAAGCTTCTTTTTGCATATTTTGGTTCTCTTTTGTCCCAGCTCAAAGTAATAGTTCTGCCATATTTGGGGGCATATTTGGGGGCAGCATATTCTGATCCCCTATGCTGCACACATGTTTGAATTCACATACACTTTGTGCTGCTGTTGTCAAATATATTTCATATTTATATCTAGCCGGTAAGGCTGATGTTTCCTGTCTATGGGTAACGGAATCTGAGGAAGTTCCCACAAGGAAAAAAAAGAAGAAGAAGAGGAGGAAGCTGTAAACCCCCAAGTTTTGCTAGGTATGAGTATGTTTGTGGTCTTTTAAGGGTGAACTCTACCCTACTTTCTCACTGCTTTTGCTCACTCTCCAGTGTTTTCAAATAGAAAAGAAAAAAAAAAAGAGTCCTTATTATCTAGGGGTTTAGTCTTGTTAAGCTATTTAGTAAGCTATATATTAATCGCTATTTATTACCAGAACCTAATTTGTACAGTCAACCAGCTGTTTAGTAAGCTATTTAGTAGCTATTTATTACCAGAACCTAATTTGTACAGTCAACCAGCTGTTTAGTAAGCTATTTAGTAGCTATTACCAGAACCTAATTTGTACAGTCAACCTTTTCCAGAGAATGTTCTAAGAAGTAATACCTTCCATTGAAATCAGTCAGTAAACACTTACTACCTTGGGCAAATGCATAACCTTAGACTGAGACTTTGTCTTTATGCCCTAATGCAAAAAGCAAGACTCCCAAACTGTCACCCAGAAGCAGATCCGGACTAGGTTACTGGGAGGGCTGGCACCTGACAGCTGAGCCTGCTCTGTGCCTTTGACGGCCCCCTGAACAGGAACCTGTATGGGGAGGGAGAACCCTATGAAATTGCCCCTGTTGGCTGCTTTTTCACCTTGAAAAACATAAATGGTCTAAGTTCAACCGAATGTTCTTTTACAGAACTTGAGTTTCAGTCCTTCTCAAACATTTTCTCATCTTCACGAAGTTCCAGAACTAAACACTCTCTGTATTGTATATAGATGCGCAGGATGGGCACTGCCTGACTATTACAGGTTAAATTGGGCACTACCTGACAGGACACCTGAGTCACAACCTAGAAGGAAGAACTTGGTGAGCAGGCCCATTTAAATAATTCTTCCTTAATGAAAAGTGTTACATAAGCTGGGTGTAGCATTACGTGCCATCCATTAACATTCACACCAATGACAGATGCTTGTTTTCTTGAAGGCAGGAGTTGATAATTATGCTTTGTCTAAATGTCATGACCCTGAGAGGGTATTACACAACATTGTGGACCCATAGGGTTGCCAGATTTAGCAAAAAAGAAACAAACTAATAGAAACAAGATGCTCAGTTAAATTTCAATTTCAAATAAATGATGAATAATTTTTTAGTATGTTTCATGCAATAGTTGTAAGTTTATTATAAGTATAATAAAGTAAGTATATTTATACATGTAAGTATATTTCATGTAAATGAATGTTATAAATATTCTTCTTCTCCTTTTTTTTTTTTTAGACAGTGCCTTGCTCTGTTGCCCAGGCTGGAGTACAGAGTGCAGTGGCATCATCATAGCTCACTGCAACCTCAAAGTCTTAAGCTCAAGTGATGCTCCTGCCTCAGTCTACCAGGTAGCTAGAACTAGAGTCATGGCATCACCACACCTAGCTACTCAGTTTCAAATTCTTTGTAAAGATGGGGTCTCACCATTCCCCAAGCTGGTCTCAAATTCCTATACTCAAGCAATTCTCCCTCTTTGGCCTTACAAAGCCCTGGGGATGATAGGCGTGAATCACTGCACCCAGCCAAAACAATGTTATAATAAAAAAAAAATTCATTGTTTATCTGAAATTCAATTTTAATTTGAAATCCTGGAAAATTTAATTGACAACTTCATGGTCTCCATTCAGCATTGCCAAAGAGGACAGAATTCTGGCCCTGGAAGGCCACATTCTGGGGAAATGGGCCTCTAGCTGGGATTGCATGATTCTGTCCCTGGGAGAGTGCAGGCACACCAGCCACCAGCCAAGGCACAGGCCACCTCAAGAGTCATAAAGAAAATTTTCCTTTTGAGAGGTCCTATAAAAATAATGTTTAGCTTTATCAGGAGCTTTATATGTCAGTGCGCTCTATAATTATGTATTTGTTAATTGCTACAACATCCTGTTGAGGTTGGTAAATGTTTCTACTATCCTTAATTTGCAATGAAGTAAGCAGGGACAGAGTAGGAGGCTGACTCACCAGGCAGCCCAGCAAGTGGAGAGGGCGGAAGGGAGCACCAGCTGGGCCTGGGTGTCCTGTCGTGGGGGCCAGTGGGCTGGCCGGCCTCAAGGCCCACACTGAGAGCCCAGTAAAGATCAGAGAAGAGGAATAAAGGAGATGCTCTGAAACCCATGAATCCTTCACATTCTGGACAGCCCCACTGTTGGTAAATGAAATAGACTAGAACAAAATTATACACAGAGGAAACTACTGAAGATAAGAGTTTTTCCCTCCAAAAGAGAATAGCTTACTCATTCTTCATCTGTCCCCAAAGGTGAATTTTGTTGTCAGTGTCTGGAAAAAGAAGATAAAAGACAAGCAAAAGTGCTCCATTCTGTAAGAATAACAACAATGGACAGTAACCAAATATCTTACATCAGGTATTTTACAAATTTGATCAAATTTAGTCTTCATAAGAAGTTATTGTGTGCTGACTGCACCCATTTACAGACAGGGAAACGTAAGCTCAGAGAGCTCAAGAAATTTGCCGGGACTGTCACACTGTTAAGTGGTAGAGGGCACTTGAGCACAAATACCATTGTCCACCAAACTCTGCCACCTGCACGCCTGTATGAAAATGGAACATCCAAGTCTATTTGTGTTTTAAGATGCCATTTACACTAAACTTTTTTCTATTTTGTCTATGTATTAATTGTAAAGCAAACACAGAATAAGGGCCAGGCACAGCCACCAGTAGAGAGTCCTGCCAAGGCTTCTGGGTCTGAAACATGCTCTTGACACCTTATCCCCATGGGTCTCCCAGCAATACTGTGAGGAGATGAGGCTGGCATTGCTATCTTCCCTTGGAAAATGAGGATCCCAAGTTGCAGAAAGATTAAGGGATTTGCCAAAGGTCACATAAGAGCAGAAGTGTGACTAGAACACACCTCTCGGCTTGTTCCATTGTCCTTAATGAAAGCTTGGAGAAATTATGGTATTCGACCCCAACCTGCACTTTGAATAATATTCATTCTTTCCTCACAGGTATTTTCTGGCCCCTGTCCCATGACCAGCAGCCGGAGACAGGACTCCCCATAGGCCTCCACCATGGATCACTGATCTACCTGTCCAGACTCACCTGTCCCCTCCCTGCAGGAGGCTGTCCTTCAGGCCAGACAGGTGAAGCTGATCCTCTACAGGGGTCTCACGGTGCCCACCCACACCTGCGCTTTCTGCTTCCTCCTAGGCACCTGTGCAGTGCAGTGGACAGGGGTAAAGCTGGGTCACTTTTGCATCAGTCAGACCTGCGTTCAAATTCTCTCTCTTTATCACTCTTCAACTGTGCCTTTGGGAAGTCACTTTACATCTTGAGAATCTGGTTTCCAATAGATTGGAGACAATGGGGGATTAGAGATGACGTATTCAAAGCACCCAGCATGGTGTCCAGTGCAGAGCAGGTGATCAACAGGTGGGGTTTATATTAAGACACATCCTTATCTTCATTTCTATTTAACTCTTAACTATTCCACAGGTTTCCCTACTCTCTCTCCCAGCTCAAGCTAAGTCTCCAGGGGATTTTACCTCTGTGGTCCTCAGCTCTTGCTTTCTTGTATTCTTCGCATGAATATAAGAAATATTTGTCAGGCAGAACTGTGAGCTGAATTGCACTAAAAATGTCTCTGATGCCTGTGTAGGTGACCTTATTTGGAAAGGATCTTTGCAGATATGCTCAAATTAAGATGAAGGCATACTGACACAGGATAGGCCCTGACCCAATGACTGATGCCCTTATATAAAGAGGAAAATTTGGGTTCAGCACCTGTAGCTCAAGCGGCTAGGGCACCAGCCACATACACCGGAGCTGGCAGGTTCGAACCCAGCCCAAGCCTGCCAAACAACAATGACAACTACAACCAAAAAAAAAAAAAAAGTAGCCAGGTGTTGTGGCGGATGCCTGTAGTCCCAGCTGCTTGGGAGGCTGAGGCAAGAGAATCACTTAAGCCCAAGAGTTTGAGGTTGCTGTGAGCTGTGATGCTTCGGCACTCTACCCAGGGTGACAGCTTGAGACTCTGTCTCAAAAAAAACAAAAGAAAGGAAATTTGGATTCAAATAGATGCAGAAGAAAGAAGGCCGTATGATGATGGAGGCAGAGACAGGGGCACCAAGCATTGCTAGCCACCACCAGGGACTGGGATGAGGCAAGGAAGGCCCTTCCCCAGCATCTTTTGAGAGGCTCTGGCCCTTTTGACCCCTGGGTCCTTGCCCTTCTCATCTCCAGAACTGTGAAACAGTGAGTTTCTGTTATTTTAAGCAGTAACAGGAAACCAATCCAGGGAGGTTTCTGATTTAACTCCAGATTGGATAATCAGCTCCTTGACAAGAGCAGGGACTGGCCTCTTGACACATGGTCAGTGCTCAGCACAACTGAACCCTGGGGAAGCCTGTGACTGACCGTCACTGCTGAGAGCAGCCACAAAAATTGCTTGAGCTCTTAGCCAGCTGTGCCCATCACCGAGAGGCTGCCTGGCAGCCTGTTGTGGTGCAGCAGCCAGTGCCTCTCAAGTCCCTCTGGCTTGCCCTGTAGGCAATCACACCATGGGAGAAATTCACTACATGAGTGCAGTTCTCCATATTAGCTGTAAAGTGTTTCCTCAAATGGGAAGAGAAAGCATAAGCACTCCCAACTGAACCTTCAAAAACAGATGATTTCATTAGACAAAGGTCTCACTGTCTTGTTATTCCAGTGTTAGAGAGAGTCATCTAAACAACAGAAAATGCAGTTAGAAGAGCAGTGTGTCTTCTGCTAATGATGGGATGACTCTGCAAAAGAGGCCTCATTTTATATCATTAATTCATCATTCACTGGGTATTTGTTGAGACTTTACTAGGCTCATAACACTGCTCTATGCCACCTTTGGAAGGTCATTACAGAAAAGAACTTGAAGGAAGCTCAAGTTGGCAAGTTGAATTTTAGAGTGAGGAGGGACACAAACTTGTTGAGTGATTGCACTGAGATCCTTTGGTATGACCTTTAATATATGATTTCAGTTAATGCTCCTGATCATCCCATTATGTAATTATGTCTAGTTCCCCCGATAGATAACTAAATCAGTGCCTCAGAGAAGTGAAGGACTTGTCCTACAGTAAACGTTATACCCAAGATTCCAACCCGGCTCCGTCCCATCTCATTACCTTGGGCTTTTCAGTGGCTTCACCAGGCTTCCATCCACCAGAGATCAGACCTCTTCAACAGCAAAACCCACGTGGCCAAGCCACATTCCAAGAGGCCACCTGAACACCCACTAGCAGCCATTCACCAGGCCCTCCATGCTCTATTTTCTTTCCATTTCCCAGCTCAGTGACATCATTTGAGCACCTGGGTGCCAGCACCCTGGTGCTTCCCAAGAATTAGCTGTTAAACCCTACTTTTGTTAATACTGGCGTAAAATGACTTCCATGTATTATTCAGGACAAGGGGTCCCAATCACAAATCCAGCTACATTCCATGGGCCAGTTTTTCAACTTCTCTCTTGCCAAATCTGTAATTCCATTTTACCATTCTCTTTCTGTTTGTCACCTAGAAAAACCTCAACTCTGGCTAAACATGTATACCTCTGCTGAGCCCGTCCGGAGCAGACACTGTCACTATCCCCAGTGGCCCCCAGCCCTCCTCCTTCCATCCTCTCTTCTGTACCAGGAGCAGCTATGTGGAGCCTTCTCCTTCCTCCTCAAACTTTTGACGCACTTCTCTCCTCCTTTTTAGCCAAGAAGCTTGTCCCCCTACTCAACAGAGAACATGGAAGGCATGGGAGGACAGGCCCCTCCACATCTCTACCCACCCTGTCCCCTTTCTAATTGTGCAGGTGGCAAATTTGCAAAAACAGAAGGTGGCTACTGTTTCATTGTTCTAAGAGGGAGGGCAGAATTTCCCTTAGGGAGAGAACTGCTCTTTATTTTTAGAAAATGTCTTGCCTTTTCAAATGTAAAAGGCAATTGAGGAAAAAAATGAAGTTAATAGCCACCACCTGGTAAAGTCACCTGATGGTAGGACACAGGGTTGTTGGACACAGGGACATAGGCTCAGAGCAGAGTGGGCTCAAGTCTTGTAACCCAGACTGGCTGGAGGACAGGTCAGGGCACTGAAGACCGGGCCAGGTCCTGATTTGTAAAGACTGTCCAGGCTCCAGGAGGGGCCACCCAGCTGGGTCTCTGCGTGTTGATCACAACAGAGCTGGGCTCTGGGAAACTGTGCCTGTCTTCCACACCCCCTTGCACAGCCGTAGGAGAGAGCCTGTGAGGACTCCCCTGATGCTGTATAGCCAGGGCACAGGGGTGCTGTGCCTCACTCTACTCTGTGACACAGCAGTGTTGGGGTCCTAGGACTGAGGGGGAATGGGAGAATTGAAAGTCGGGCCTCACAGCTGCCAGGGTAGGGCAATGGAAGGAAAGACACCACCACCCCCACCCCACAACGTCCCACTTCCCAAATCCCAGCAAAGACAGCAGAAAGCAGGAATATAGGGAGAGTTTGGAGCTGAAGGGGGGGGGGGGGTAGTCCAGCATGGACTAATGCAAGAGGAAAGGTGATCTAGCACCCTTGGCTGCCCTCAGCATTCCCCAAACCCGGAGGAGGAAGGAGACCCTGGGAGGCTGGCAGAGACTGCTGTGCTGCAGAGAGGGTTAGTCACATGGCAGGCACGAGGGCAGACAACAGCAGTCCCTTTGCTCCCCTGTCTGAGGCTAACACCTGCTCTGTGGTCTGCCCACCCCACCCCACCCCGTTTGCCCTGGAGGCTCAGTCAGACAGTCACCCCTGCTCGGACCCCCTTCTTCCTAAAGGTTCCTCCCCTCTGCTGGCACTCTGCCTCCCCTGTTTACCAAGAACTCTTCTCTCGCAGACATGTCCTGTCTTCCTCTTCCCACGGCCAGCCATGCTCCCACTTCCCCTCCCTCACCCCCACCACTTCTCACCCCCACCATTCCTCCCTGGAAAAGGTTCTTCCCAGCACTCTCCAGCCCTGGCCCAGGGCAGCTCTGCTGGTCTCTCCCTCTGTCCCTGGGCTGTGTCTGGTGGCTGCTGGGACTCTGGCCTTGTCTTCTTTCTCTGGGATGTCATCCTCTCCTGGGCAGAGGACTTTATCTTGGTGTTCCCCGGGGCGGCCTCTCCTCCATTCTCACTCCAGGCACTTTGCTCAGGGGGCCTCACGGCCCTTTCATTCTGCTGGTTCTCCAAACTCCAGAGCACTCAGCTTCTCCAGTTCATTGTCCCACAAACACATTCGACCTGTGCAAAGCTGACCCCATGGCTCCCCTGGAACTGTCTCTTCTCCTGTTCTGTGACGTCTTCGTCCTTGGCCTCTTAACATCCTCGCTTCTCTCATCCAACTCAATACCACACTGGTGGCAGAATCTAGCCAGGCATCCTCAAACTTTTAAAACAGGGGGCCAATTCACTGTCCCTCAGATGGCTGGAGGGCCAGACTATAGTTAAAAAAAAAAAAAAAAAAGAACAAATTCCTATGCACACTGCACATATCTTATTTTGAAGTAAAAAAAACAAAATGGAAACAAACATAATCGCACCACCTCATGTGGCCCGTGGGCCGCAGTTTGAGGACTCCTGATTAGACTGTGCCCAGAATGCTCTGCCCGTTTGCCTGATCCCTGATCCTGGGACTTTGACTCTTGCCTGAATGACAGCCAGAGCCTCCTAACCATCCCTTGCAATCCCTTTGGCCCCCTTTCACCTTTATTCTTCACCCAGAGTGAAAGTTGTGAAAATGCAAAATATCTCCTTTTGTCCCTCCTAATCTTTAAGCCATTCAAAGGTTTATCTTGCCCTCAAGATGACTGAGGCTGAATCTCTTACTCAGGCACAAGGCCCTGCTTATTCTGGCCTCACCTGCCTCCACACACCCCTGCAGGTGTGTTCACTGCTTGCTCCTTCCTGCTTCTAGACTCCGACCTCTGCACCAACGGGCCACGTGGAGAGGGCAGGGACCCTGGCCACTGCGTCCACATCAGAGCTCATGGTTTATCATCCTGACTGTGTCCTGGTAGGTGCCCAGTATTTAAGGACTAAGGGAATGAAATTCTTCCCTAATCAATTTGTGGTTTCTCCTTTTGGCTTTTACTTAATAACAGAACACTATTAAGGGAAGCATGGCGCGCGAGAAACTCGGTGTGTTTCCAAGAGCACACACTGACAGTATCTAAACTGTCTCTGTGTTAGCGATTGTGTCATTGCCGTTTCCTTCAGATGCTGGACACCAACAGTCATGCAGAGGGGATTCTGTCCTCTGCCTTCTCATCTCACCCTGCGGGTCTCCCTGGGTGGTCTTGCCTGTGCCCCTCTTCCCACTCCTTCCTCCCAGGCCTCTATTCCCAGCCGGCATTTCCCAAGCTCAGGCTGTCCCGGTGGCTGGGCTGACACGTAGCTCCACCCACATATGTCCCCCACCTGAGCGCCTCATTCCGGTTCCACATGCCTGAACCTTGTTCCTTTACCTTGTAGTCTGTGCTTCTCGGTGAAGGTCACTACAGAGTTTCCTGGGGCTGTCGTAACAAAGTGTCCTGAAGCTATTGGACTTTATCCCTACGTATCTATGTTTGTGCCCAAATATCCTGTTATAAGGACACCAGCCATTGACCCTAGGACCTGCTCAGGGCCTGTTTCAGCAGGAAGTCATCTTAATTCCATAATGTCTGCAAAGATTCTATCCCCAAATGAAGTCACAGGTACCAGGGTTAGGGCTGTGATTTCATTTACCTAGTCACAGGTACTAGGGTTAGGTATCTCTTTGGAGATATAGTTCTACCCACTAAGAGTCTCACTATCTCTTCATCTCAGAAATCCTTGAGTTGTCCCTGTCCTGTCCTAACTTTCCATAATGAGATTGTTTATCCTCTTACTCACTTCCCCTCTCCTCACCTGACCTTGACCAAGCCAGATGACCTGGCAACGTCCTGCTTTCCGTCTGGCCCTTTGGGTGTCCCTCAGTCACCCTTCCGCAGCTGGCCTGGTGAGACATGCCTGTGCTCATGCCACACATTCCTGAAATCCGGAATGGCTCCTGCGGGCTGTGGACCAGGTCCACACTCCTTAGCAGATCACACAGGGCCCTTCCTCATCTGTCACCTGATTCCTCCGCAGACCAGCCTGCTGGCCTGTCCTCACACAATTCAGCCCCAGCGCAGGAGCCCCCGGCCCCAGTGCACCCCACACTGTCAGGGCCCTGTGCCTGCGACTCCCTCTGCCCTGCTCTGCCAGGCTCCTTTGCCTCCTCCTGGACTCTTTCCCACCCCTCTCACCCGAGGGGCTGAATTAGATATCTTTTATTTGTATCCCTAGAGACCCCAATTTTTTTTTACCTGAAGGAATTTGCAAAGAAAATCCAGCCCCAAGGGCAGTGATGTCAAGAAGGTGGGTGCCAGCCAGGTAAGGGGCAAGCGAAGGCCAGGGCAGGGCCAGGTGAGGGCAATGAGGGCCAGCCTGGCTGTCTCCCAAATGGCCTTGCCAAGAGGAATTTACCTAGGGCAGAGCCCAGCTCTTGACCTCTCTGACTGAGAAACCCAGTGACCGGTACACTGGGAGAAAGCACATGGCAAGGACAGACTTCTCATTAACGCAGCTCCCACACTGACCATCTGTAGCCAAAACATTGCTTTCTTATTCACCTAGAGTGGGAGCCATGGTGCTAGACTCTAGGACCTTCCTCCCCCGTGGAAAGACGAGCCCTCTCAGAGCCCACAGTCAGGCAAGGAGAATCGGCGGCAGGGTCCCCCTGTTGTTTGGTACCAGGCTTGGGTGCCTGCAACGTCCTTCTGGGCATCATGGATGTGCCTGCTGCCCTGGTTGGACAAGATCTGCCCTCCCTGGAAGGTGTTGCCCATTTAATCAGTTCACAGCCTGTGTGGCTGTAGGAGCACAGTTTAGGTAGGATAAAGCTTCCCAGAGATGGGGGGAGGCAGGAAGTGGAGCAGGGTGGGGATTTACACACCACAGCTGTCCAGATGGGTGTGCTGAGAAGGGGTCATGGGGATGAGGCTGAGATTTTAATCTCTTCATTCCTCAAGACCTTCGGATAACCCTGGGGACAGGGCAGCTATCTGGCTGGTCACCTCCAGTGGCACCTCATCTATGCCTGTTGTGGGGTCCTCCCAAAAGATAGGTTCAAGCCCTAATCCCAAAACCTTGGAATATGACCTTCTTTGGACATAGGGTCTTTGTAGATGTCATTAGCTAAGACGAGGTCATACTAGGTCAGGGTTGACCCTGATCTCAAACTGATGCCTTCCTAAAGAAAGGGAAATTTGGACCAGAGAGAGGAGAGTGCTCTGTGAAGACACAGAGAGAGACAGAGACTGGAAGAAAGAAAACAGGTAACAACTCAGGCAGAGGCTGGCAGGCAGCAGCAGCACCGTCTGGCCGGGGAGTGGGAGGGGATGGGATGGCCCTGGGAGCCACAGAAGGAACCAGCTCTGCTCACAGCTTGTCTGCGGCCTTCCGGCCTTCAGTAGGATACATATCTTTGGTTTTAAGCCATTGTGTTTGTGGCACTTTTTTTCTGCAACCCTGGAAAAGACCACAGTGGCATCCACATATTATCACTTTGTCCATGGGACACACTTCAGGGACACCAGTGCATCTGGATTCACAAAAGCTTGTCAGCTCCTCTACTCTGATGCATCCTGTTCATGTCTCTCCACGTGGTGCCCCGTGTGACGCCGTCTTCTTCCCATCTTCCCCACCTTGCTTCCTTTCTTTACTTCTCTTCAGAGAGTCCACAACCATTCATGGCCAGAGATGTTGGCGTGGATGTGGAGAAAAGGGAACACTTCTACACTGCTGGTGGGAATCAATATATTCCTTTTGGAAAGATGTTTAGAGGACACTTAGAGATCTAAAAATAGACCTAACATTCGATCCTACAATTCCTGG
>CAUYPK010125628.1:0-30875 GCA_963574355.1 Loris lydekkerianus
TTAGCCTTCAGACCAATCATTTTCTTTGCCTTCTTTGACCGTTCATGAGCCTCTCGACTTTCTTTTTTTCTCTTTTTCTCATGGTAATCCAAGCGATACCCATAGCGTTTACGGTGTAATTCAATATATTCATTTTGTGGCATGACGACGGTCGCAGAGAGGCCCGGCGCAGCCTCTGGGGTATGAAGACGCAGTTAACTTCAGGGGCTCACAGATCCACACCAATCTTTTACTTTCAAACAATTTGTCTTACATTTAAAATGCATAAAGTTGAGCATTTCATTTTTCTAGAGTTTGAAAATGTCTGCCTTTTACTTGATATATTTAATCCATTTGTCTTTAATATAATTATTGATGTGTCTTTGATCAACATCATCTCAGGTACAGTTTTTATCTTTAGTTATTTTTCTTCATTATGAGTTACATCCTATTTCTTACTCCTGCTTCCTTTATATGTCTTTTTAAAAAACAAATTGAATATTACATATTATAGATAATAGCTTGTATGTTCTGGGTTCTGCAGTATTCCTCTGAAAGGCATTGGTGATTGTTGTAGGATGCAGTTTGCTTGCTGGCATGACATTGTATAGACTTGGTTTTATTCATTTTTTGGTGTTGACCAGTGGAAAGCCCAAGTTGTTTTCTTTCAAAGGCGCTTGGTGAGACTCTGCTAACTACAAACTGTCTCCCATGTATATTTCATAGGAGTTTAGTTTTAGGCTTTATTAGGGCATGTCTAGAGTAGCTCCTCCTCTAAGTCATGGTTCTTATTTTTCACATTTCCTGGGTGTCTCAGAAGATGTCAGATGTTCTACGGAGGTGTTAAGAAGCTTTCTCCACTTTGGCAGAATAGGAACTATATGGCTTTTCCAAGCTCTGGTCAACTTCTATTGTCTCTCTTTGGCTTTTGAAAACCTAAAAGCTGCTATCTCATATGCCTTGAGTGGTCTTGCTTTGCACATGTACAGCTCATCTCTAAGCAACAGTCTGGTGGAGACCCTCACCTAGGCCTCTGAAGCCATCTCTTTGCATAGCCACCTCCTCTTCAGTGACCCACCAGCACATTCCAGCAGCTTTAACTGCCCTGGGCTGGGATCTCTGCCTCCTGAATTCAACAGGACTTCCTTGCTTTGCCAAGACTGTATTTAGAAAACAGTCCTCTGGCAGAGACTTGTCAATTATGAGAACCACTTTTTGAGTTCTGGATTTTTGAATAGTCTTCAACTGTCCATTGCCTATCTCCTAAAATCAGTTACTTGGTATCTTCATCGCAATAGTATTCAATACGATGGGAAGATTTGAGTGGAACTATTTATTTCTGTGGCTAATAGAAGAACTAATTGATTCTTAATTAAACATAAATGATTAAGAGGATCTTTTAGTTTCTTAGTTTCTTTATTTAAAATTTGGAATAGGCTGGGTGTGGTGGTTCACAATTGTAGTCCCAGCGCTGCGGAAGGCCGAGGAGGGTGGATTGCCTGAGCTCGGAGGATCGAGACCAGTATAAGCAGGAGTGAGCCAGAGTGAAACCCCGTCTCTATCAACAAAAAAAGCTGGGCATTGTGGTGAGTGTCTGTAATCCCAGCTACTGGGGAGGCAAAGGGAAAGAGCATTGCTAAAGGAAGAACAGAAAACAAAACAAAACAAAACAAAACAAAAAACCCCCTGCAAACTAAGAAGAGGGAATAAGCCAGCTGAAATTGAAAGAAAAAAAAAAAAAAAAAGAAATAAAATTTGGAATAATGCCTACCTCACAGGGCTATCATAAGAAACCACAAAGTATATTAGATAATAAATTTAAGCTGCTTAATGTTCCTTAGTAAAATTATTTATATAACTTGTAATTTTATAAATTGTTAAAATTTTAATCTTATTCCACATAAGAATGGAGGTCTATAGAACTCTTTTACCTCTAAATTAGTCCTGACTTCATGACCTTTATTATTTTAGAAAGTATATTTCTGTTTTAGAAAACATTTCTGAGGCAATTAAATAATTTCCTATGGGAAAGGAGATGATAGCCCAAAAATGATGAAGAGAAATAAATTTTAACATGACGAACTGGCTAAAAACTATGTCATATTTTTTAAAATGGAAGAAATGAAAGCTTTCACAGTTTTTTAGTGGTTGTTAATTTTTAATTATCTATGCAAAAGTAGAAAATTGGAGGAAAAACTGGTCAGATATTGACAACATAATTTATTTTCAATTTGGGAATGTGTCGTTTATTTTAGAAAAGACTTAACATCTTAACAATATTGAGTTTACATTAATATCAAATATTCCTCCCCACTCCTCTGCCATCAGAGCAACTGTTAATTATTAGTAATGATACACATATAGAAAATTGGAAGATCTGACTATATGGAGAATGTTTTAGCTTAATAAAAAGCATAACTCCTTAATTCTTTGATTCTCTATATAATGGATTGTTAAAAGGCAGAGGAGAATTATCTGCCTTTTGAATATTGCTCAACTTATGTAAGCAATCAAAAGAAAGTAATGAACATTTATTGAAGGTTCATTATGGCTCAGAGAATGCAATAAATATTTTACATGTTAACTCACACAAGCACTTCCAGATGCATGTGTAATTTTAGGATTTACAGACAAGGAACCTGAGCTGTCTCTCTGGTTCACACAGCTGAAAAGTGATGAGGTGTAGATTTCAACTTAGGCTTGTTTGACTCTATGGTCCCTGAATATGTTACTTCATCACTCTGTCATTTTTGAATAGCAGGCAAATTTTACTTACCACAGACTTTTTCTTCTTCTGGTCTCTTCCCAATAATGCAAACTCGTAGTTGGCGTAGTTTTTCCTTAATGATGAAACAGCAGGGACAAGCAAGTCATGATTTGCAAATGTTTTATGGATTAAAATGAAAGTGGCCGCTATTAGCATTGCCAGCACTGCTATTTAGTACTGGTTTGCTACATATGTTGTCCCAGTTGTCATTCATGATATTTTGTATGTATCATCTTACTTAATCCTTAGAATTTAATGAAGTGGACATAAAAATGTCATCATCCCAGTTTACAGATATGGAAACAGAGGTACAAAGAAAGTTAAGTAACTTTCCCAAAGTATGTAGCATATAGTGATAAGTGGTAGAGTCAATACTGGATCCCAGATCTCAGATGTCTTGGAGGGTGTTTTTCCCAGTCTCATGCCTGTGGGGGGTCTGCATTTTGGGTATTTAGTATCCAAAAGCAGAGTAGCTACACTGGGAAGCCTTGTTGCTGCCTGAACCTGCTTTCCTTTCTGTTCCTCATATTCCTTCCTGGTGTTCTAATTCTAAAAGTTAAAGACTTGGAAGCAGATGATATGTAACTAGATCCCCCTTCTTAGCAAATCTGTGATATCTCTTTGTTTTCCAAATACCCTACATTGAATATAATATTTTAAGGCAAGAAGTATACACACTATCATTCAATAAATCTCTTTTTAGAAGACAACCTAGGAGCAGTACTTTTTGCTCAGGGTTTCCTGGGAAATCTAGAAACCACATTTCCCATTCTGTTGTTTCTACTGCCTTACTGATCCTCTCCTCTGCGGAGAGGGCACTCTGTAACTGTGAGGAGGGGTGAAGAGGCGAGAGAAGGGCAAGGCTATCACGCTCTCCACCATCTTATCGTCAACACCAGGGATTTTATGTGGTTCTGCGTTATTCTGGAAACCAGCTTCTAACTCCCATGTTTTTGCCATGTTTTAAATCTTAGTTTCCTAAGATAATTCTTCCATCAAAATTGTAACATAACTTCACAGTTACCTCTGATAGATTCACTTCTGGGATACAAGTGAATACTTTATGAAATTGCAAGAGGAGTATTGAGAAGTATATGGCAATAAGTATGTGTTTGCAAGTGTGTGCGTGTTTGTATTGGGGAAATGAACAGAACAATCATTTTCTTTGTTCATTGGACCTTAGCTCAGGCCCCTAATTCCTATGACAAGATTCAGCCAGAGTCATTGAATTTTTGGCTCTTATGGAAGGTAGTCTTAGTGCCTGTTGGCTTGCATTTACAGGTTAAAGAAAAATAACTTTTTATAAACACTAATATATTCATCATCCCATTATCCTTATATCGTTGATGAGTCAGATCAACCTCTAAGTGGTAACTATGAAGCACCTTAAATTCTTCCTAAAATAAGATTGAATATAAGTAGGCAAACAAAATAGAAACACACAAGAGTTTAAGGAAATAACTAGTGAAATCATTTCCAAGAAGATATTTAGGTTGGGTTACTCTAAATTGAAAACTTTATTATTTGAGGGTCTGAGGAGGATGGACAATTGACTTACTTCAACAAAATCTATCTAATCTAGCATTGCTGGGCAAATTATTTGTAGCTCTGCCATAGGCACATTTCACCCTGTTTTAGGATACGAGGGGATAAGTATTAGTGAGACACTGGCTTGGAGGGAGAAACAATGTTGTAATTCTCATCATGAACAATGAACAGCTGTAGAACTCTTTGATCTGTATTCTTTAGCATTTGTTTGGCAAAATAACCGACTTTGATTAGTGCTACAAAATAGGGACCATGTTTAGCCACCATCCTGTAGCCAGAATTGCCCTCAGAGATAGGTGGTTTCTGACAAGGCATGATCTCGGATGCACTGAGACTGTCCACTTTCCTATACTATCTGTTGCCTATATGCCATATTGTTTGAATTCACCTTTGTGATTCATTAATTTTTGTGCTTTGAAATTGTTTTCTTCAGGATTAGTCATTAAAAAATAAAAATTATCTCTTGGGGAAGGTAGCATATTAAGCTATTATTATTTATACTTTGGCCTAAATTAGCTTATTAGATGTGTTTAATCAAACAGCTACCTGAAAACTGAGTTCTGAGGCATAGAGATTTCTGTGACGAGGAGAAAAAACTGAAATACTTAGGGAGTGGAAAGGTCTGTTAAATAGATAGACTAGGGCCCTGATTCCTCTCAGTGAGGAATGCCCAGGGGCATGGGAGATATTTTGTTTCTATTCCATCTCAGAAACACCTCCTTTAATCCCATCTCAGGACATAAACTTTATTTATAGAAGATAAGTTTATCTTAAGTTGATATTCTTGGCATTTCTCTACAAACCTTTGATGGGCATATATATTTATTTTTTAAGGAGAGAGAAAGATAAAACTAACTATGTTTCATTTATGACTATTGCTTGATATGATTTCACTCATTCTTTTGTTCTCTTTAAGACTGGTCTACATAATACACACTTCATTATGTTGAGCCCATGTTAGTGTTAAGTATGCTTCATCTTAATTTCAGCAATGAGATTAAAAAAAAAATAATTCCTTGTACTAAGGACAGTTATAATAAACTGGTTAGGTGTTAGCTTTGATGTGCTGGAGTCAAGGAGCTCCATTAAGGGAGGGAATGTTCCAGAAGGAAGTGGGTTCGACATTACCTGCTGAATCACTTCCAGGCCACTCTTTCCCATCTGCCAGTGTTTAAATTTCTCCAGGGCTTCGTCCATAGACATTTTCCCGTTCTTGACTTTCTCCTGCAGGAGAATGAGTTCTTCTTGCCCAGCAGTCAGACTCTCCATCCGAGCCCACTCTAGGTTATAAGAGAAAGGTGTTTTACATGAAATCCACACTTGGACAACTGGGGGAAAATCATTTAAAAAATAGGCTGTTGGAATTTCTTGTTCTTAACTGACTATAACCACCGGCAGAATAAACCAGCATGAAAGTTTTAATGAATTTTTTCTAAAGATGGTGGTGCCTGGTGCTTAGTGTTATGGGTAAGAAGATTGTATCTTATTAGTGCAAAACAAGGAGAAAGAGGAAAAAAGATAATAGCAAAAGTTCTGCACTGTACTACCCCAGGGCAGTACCAACTTCATGTTCTTTTTTGTGAGGATTAAAATAAATCACATGAATCCTAGCACTTTGGGAGGCCAGGGAGGATTGACTGCTTGAGATCATGAGTTTGAGACCAGCCTGAGCAATAGTGAGACCTTGTCTCTAAAGAAAAAAAAAAAACAAGCGAGGCATTGTGGTGGACACATGTAGTCCCAGATACTTGGGAGGCTAAGGCAAGAGGATCACTTGAGCCCAAGAGTTTAAGGTTGCTGTGAACTGTGATGCCATGGCCTTCTACCCAGGGTGACAAAGTGAGACTCTGTCTCAAAAAAAAAAAAAAAAAAAAAAAAAAAGAAGAAGAAGAAAGAAAGAAATAAAAAATAGATCATGTGCACAAAATACTTAGCATCATGTCTGGTACATAGTAAGCTAAACAAACATCAACATTATCATTTAAAATAAATATTTCTGGAACAAACAATCTCTCTTACTTTGGGAAAAATCTCAACCAACATCTAATTGTCCTGAAAGGCTTAGGATCATTTGTAAATTTATTCCTAAAAGATTGAAAATAAATAATTGGCCATTTTGTACTGAAATGCCTCCTTTTCCAGACTTTATCTGGAGCATGCCACATATTTGCACAGTGCTATAGAGTATTAGATGATGACATAGTTTTTGAGATATAGGCTAATGCAACATCAGAGTCTTGAGGCACGGTGCAGGAAATGGTCCAATCATGGGCAAAGTCGATGTTTCTTTTATCCACCACATAAATAGGCCTGTTTGGCTTTGGGGAAGGTATGTGCTCTCCAGGTTCTCCCAATCCACACCACTCCTTATAGTCACTGAATGGCCACATACTTTTGCTACTTACCTGGCTGTCAGAGCTCATTCGAGTTTGTACCTTCTCATTTATATACTTGCATTAAGTCCAACATACTTTTTGTATTATTTCAGGAGGATCAGGGTAACTGAGCTATAGCACACGTCTTAATGTACTATCAAAGCTAAGTATGCCCACTGGGTCTTAAAGGAGAGGACAGCTGGTCCTGTACAGCTGTACACTAGTGAGCTGGCCCTGGAGAAAATGGCTTATTTCTGGAAGCACTTCTTCAAGAAAGAAAGAGATGAACTAGATTATATCTAGAGTCCAGCCACATTGACAAGGATTTGGGAACTAAAAAAGGCATTCAAATTCTGTAGTAATTAGGATTCATTGATACAACCAGGGTTGGTTATTCTGGAAAGGAGAAGTTTCGAATATTTGATAGCAGGTTTTAAGTATTTGAAGGAAGACTCAGCCTTGGGGCTGTCCTGGAATGACCTCTCATGTCCCTCTCAGTTTTGAGAAAAACTATAACAATGAGTCTTCCTGGGACAGGGACACGAGGAGGGTTCCTTTCCAGAAAGAGTCTCATGCCCGGAAAACTGCTCTATGGCCCATCAGTCTTATTCCCACGGGGGCTGCCTGACTTGTCTTTTCTCTTTAGAAGTCTATTTCCCCAGAACTAACAAGACATCAACAGATTCTATGCTCTAAATCTTCCTTCAGGGTGATGCAGCATGAAATCCCAGGGGAAGGAGAGAAGCACAAGTTAGCCAGAGGGCTAAGTGGTTCAGCAGCAAAAGCACAGATAATAATTGAGATCTTGCTCTTATAATTTGCTTTTTATAGGCCTCCACATTCAAATTCAATTCACGAAATGAGTTCGCGGGAAAATTCCTTGTGCCGTGCTGCCAGAACACGGAGGTTCGGCATCATCCTTTAACAGCAAGGCCATTTACCTGTCAGTTCACTTCCATCATCCCTGTGCCTAAGCATGAATCTGTTTTTATCTCAAGTAGCCCATGCAGCAAGTTTTTCTGTTTTTGTGGGAGTGATTTCAAGGAAAATCTTCCCAGGAAACCTCACCAGTTTCAGTTTTGCTTTATGTACAGGTTTAGTTTAATTAAAAAAATTGAATCCTTTAATAGTATTTATTTCAACTACTCTTTTGTATTTTATATGATAGTTGTTGAGATCTAAGTAAGATGACTTTTTTGAAGGGGGCGTGGTATTCACTTGCATGATCATGCAGAAAAAACCAAAGAACAAACTTGAGGAGTAAGAGATATCAAGTTCTGAAGATGAGCTGTTTATAAGCAGACTAACTTTACATATATCTACTTTAACTTTTTTTCATGCTGAAGAGATTTAAGAATTTATCTTAATGAATTGCTATTAGGCATGACAACTTGCAAAGAAAAATTATTGAGGCATTGAACTCCTGCTTCTTCTAAGGGAAGACAACTCAAACCAAAACATGCAACCTATAATTTTGGGAGGGTTTGCAAGATTGCTTTATTGCATTTAGATGATTATTGGATAGAGGAGAGAAGGTGGTATAAAAAACTTTATATTTCTTTTTAGTTTACTTTTAGAAAAGTCAGTATGAGTGTAACAGGATTTTCATAAAAAATCGTGTTAAAATTTTTGTGATTTTTTTCATTAAAAATTGTGTTAAAATTTTTGTGAGATATATATTGTTGGTCTCTTATTGTAAAAACTTCATTGGTCTTTTATTGTAAAAACTTGAAGAAAAACAATCGTTTCTAAAGTTCTAGCTCCTTTTGGAGAAATTTCTCTTTGTAAGATTTTCAATTTGATTAAACAGTGGTGATATAAACATCAGGTGACTCTTTGTAGCAAGTATATAAATCTAAAGATAGGTAAGAAAGCAAATTGGGCTTTACATTAATATTCTGTTATTGTGTTATTCATTTTTTAAATGAAAATTTTTGTTAAAAGGAAACAACTTGATTGCCCAATAAAAAGGAATGTAAAATAGGAAATATTTACTTCCTAAATATGTAGTATTAAAATAATACTAATAAAGACCATGTGTCTCAATTACATTTTTCCACCTTAAAAATAATTGAAGTAAACCTCACATTCTAGCAAGCTTGGTTTGTAGTCTTTGTTTTCACTATTTTTAAGAATTTCTTCTTTTGCCTCTGGGAGGCCGAGACGGGTGGGTTGCTTGAACTCAGAAGTTTGAGACCAGTCTGAGGAAGATGGAGACCCTGTTTCTAATAAAAATAGAAAAAAAACTAGCTGGGTGCCATGGTGGGCACCTGTCGTCTTAGATACTCGGGAGGCTAAGGCAGGAGGATCATTTGAGCCCAAGAGTTTGAGGTTGCAGTGAGCTGTGATGATGCCCATAGCACTCAACCCTGGTGACAAAGTGAATCTCTGTCACAGAAAAAAAAAGAAAAAAATAATAATTTCTTCTTTTTTATGTTTTGACTTCATTTCAAAGGGCACACTGCGGGCTGCTCTCACATTTTCATGTGGGGCAAGAACTCAGCTGTCCTACAGACTTTTCAAGGTCTGACTTTAACAACAACAACAAAAACTTTTGTGAGTTATATGACAAATGGAAGTGTAAGTTATAGTGGGAGAGAGTACTGAGGCCATTACTGTTTTATGAAGCACAAATGACCATATTTTGACAATTTTCCCTCTTTTCTGTTTAATATATCCAGTACTGGCCAAAGCAGCCTGATGAAAATACTTTGGAGATCAGTATTCTTTTTTTCCCCTGATGCAAATACCTCGGAGATCAGCATTCTTTTTTCCTAACCTTCCACATTTCCCCAGGTGTCCTGCTTACAGACAATTTTGTTATCTAGCGTTTATGTGTGCTGCAGCACCGGGCCCTGAGAGAGCACAGAAAAGAATACGGTGTCTAACTACATTTTTCATGTGAGCCCCTCCCCACAAAAGATCAGCCAACAATGATTTTGGGGAGTCTGCAGCAAAGAACTGGTGGGCAGGGTCTATACCAGAGGTTGCAATCCCATAAGCCTGCAGAGGCCAGGCAGATAAGATCACTTAGCAAATTAGGTTTTGTACCTGCTTATTAAATATGTCTTTGTGATAGAAAATAGATATTATCACAAATATCTATGATAATGAAGACTGTTCATTATTACAAATAAAACGTGTTCTTTCATCTTTTCTTTATGACATGGTTCTCTTGATATACCTTTTAATTTCTCCTTTTTTATAAAATTATGACAATTAAATGTGTCTCAGATATAAGAAAACAACATGGAAAGCATAATAACAAATGATAACAGCAAAAGTTGTTTGCAGCAACTGACAGATACATTTATATTATATAATAAGGAGTGGTTGGAAATTTGAATTTTTATAAGAAATATGATCTTCAATTCTGGCCAAAAAATAAATTATATTGCGTGGATTACTGTTAAAATATAGTTAGCTAAATACGACCAGATGTGACCTCTGCAGCACACAGTTTTCTTTGATGAGATTTTGGTGTGTGTATGTTGGGTTTTTCTGACATTACTACTAATGACCCATTCTCATCCATTTTAGTTTTAACCTGCATCTAAGGCAGGGCTTAGGCAACAAAATTTTAGAGGCACTGTGAATAACTCTCAAGCTTCTCTAGAGTGGGAATAACTGGTAGGAGCAACCGGGTAGGGTAGTTGGGCTCCTCCTGCCCACCTAATCCCAATCCTCACAGAAATGGCTCATTTTTAGAGTGTTCGCACAGCACATGCTTGATGAGGTGAATTATTTAATTGTAAGCTGTGGAGATTTGAGGATATGATCCATGACTGCAGGGAGGGAGTTTGTAAAGAATGCTTGAGTAGGGAGGCACCTGTGGCTCAAAGGGGTAGGGCGCCGGCCCTATATGCCAGAGATGGCGGATTCAAACCCAGCCCCAGCCAAAAACTGAAAAAAAAAAAAAAAAAAAAAAAAAGAAAGAAAAAAAGAATGCTTGAGTAGGCTGGGCATGGTGGTGCACACCTGTGGTTCCAGTTACTCTGGAAGCTGAGGCAAGAGGATCATTTGAGCCCAGGAGTTTGAGGTTGCTGTGAGCTATGATGATGCCATGGTACTCTATCCAGGGTGACAGAGTGAGGCACTGCCAAGAAAGACAGAAAAAGAAAGAAGGAAGGAAGAGGAGGAAGGAAGGAAGGAAGGAAGGAAGGAAGGAAGGAAGGAAGGAAGGAAAGAGGTAGGGAGGGACGAAGGGAGGGAAGGAAAGAAGGAGGGAAGGAGGGAGGGAGGGAGGGAAGGAGGGAGGGAGGGAGGGAAGGAAGGAAGGAAGGAAGAAAGGAGGTATGGAGGGAGGGAAGGAAAGAAGGAAGGAAGGAGGTAGGGAGGGACTGAGGGAGGGAAGGAAAGAAGGAGAAAAGGAGGGAGGGAGGGAGGGAAGTAAGTAAGTAGGTATGGAGGAAGGGAAGGAAAGAAGGAAGGAAGGACGTAGGGAGGTACGGAGGGAGGGAAGGAAAGAAGGAAGGAAGGAAGGAAGGAAGGAAGGAAGGAAGGAAAAACTTGAGTTTCCATGTGTCCTATCTGGGTAAGACTGTATCTGTAAATGGGAAGGATTTTGGTATAGACAGAAAGGTCACTCTTAACGTCCAAGAGAAGACTTTACAAGGTCTGGAAAATGTGAGCAAACTTGACCATAGACTGTTACATGCTTTTGTGAGGCAGAGAAAATTATCCAGGTATTTCCATGTTTTTGGAGGAACCCTCACATTCCTTCAGCACCTTTTGACTTGAACATGTTCACTTAGTTCTCTTAGTTACTAAATATATTCTATACAAATGGTTTCATTTGTGAGGGACCAAGTGAATTTAAGCATTCTAGGGCACTAGGAAGCCACCTTTTATTATAGGTTTAATAGTTTGGAACTGTAGATAATCAGTCCTCTGTGAGCCTGTATAGCATAACTCAGACTTCACAACCATGATCAATTCTAAGAACACTGACAAAATTCAGTTTTCTGGCTTGGCAACATTCAAGAACGAACCCTTTACTTTCATAGGAAGGCTCAATTTTGGGAAGGGGATGGACGTGCAGGGGCAGCTCATTCTATCTGTGATAGCACTTCTTGGGATCTTCAAATTTTAAATTCAACTTTGGAAAATTGATTTTAAAACTGTATTTTGATGGAAATTTTTATCTTTATCCAAAGTCCTCAGCATTTTTCCTTATATTTTTTCAAGATGTGAAAATTGAGTTGAAGAAATCTGTTGCGTTTCCATGGAAATGGTGCCAATTAATATATATTTTTTTCTGTTCCTCAGGAAAATTCCTTGACTTAGCAATAATGTAACTTCCTGACAGTCCCTTGGCAGTCTTGGACTTAGAGCACTTGAAATGCTTATACTTTCAATGGGAAAATAGTTGGCTCTCATAATCCTTTTTCCTTCCAGCATACAGAGGAACAATTAAATAATTCCTTTTACCTTCTTTAGAGAACTTGTCTAGTCCCTGCAGAAAATCTTGTCTCTGACAAACATTTCATAAAAGGCCCCTTTCATCGTTTTTGATCAAATAAAGGTGATTATCACTGGTAAAGCATGTATTGCTTTTCTATTACACTAAAAAACCCAGATTTTTTTTAAAATATTATATTTATTAATTTAATAATAAGCAGTTTTCATTGCCTAGTATTTTCATGCACTGAATGGTCAAAATATATGAAACAATTTCAAGAAATAGGGTTGAATAAAATAAGCCCTTTTAGGGACTTAGATACTTCATTCTTTTATTTCAAAATATTCCCAATTATTTCAAATTATTATTTTTTTTCTTATGCTAGATTCTGATTTCCCTCCAGATTGTAGTAATGGGGGAAGGGAGTATTAAGAAACACTTAAAAGGTTTGGTGTTTCCTTAGTTTTTACAAATAGAACAATATTCTGTGACATTTTAGTAAGTTACTGATGTCCAGGATTAAAAATACTTGAGGGAAAACTGCTCTAAGGAGACTACAGAAAAATATCTTCTATTTGTTGGATCTAAGTATGCAGAGAAAACATTTCAGATAAAATATGATTAAAATTTTAGTTTCCTAGTAGCCAACAAATTTTAAAAATCTAGTTGTTAATTGACCTTGATGATGCAAATTAGGCAGCAAGATCTGGACAGATAATAATCCAGTAAAATACTGTATAATTAGGTCCTTGTTCTACACCACTCTTTCCTCTGATTTTTAAAACATTTTAGTAGAATGTGGATATTCATTTTTTATGCAAATGGCAGAATAACGATCGGGCTTTCCTAGGCTTGGAGGGGCCCGGTGTCCTTTCCTTACATTTCTTTCTGTAGGACAGCCAAAAGGATGATGGATAAGATGAAGCATTCCAGGGATTTCCTCATTACATTTCATACTTGTCACTTTCCCTCATCTCCTGTGGCCCTCTTCAAATTTCCCCCTTCATTCTAACAAAATTTAATTAAGAACATTATTGAATAATTTATAAAAACAATGCTTCAGGGCTTTTCTTCCAAGGGCTCTAAGCACCAATTCTCTGTATTCTTTCCAGCTCGGTGAGGTATGTGGGGAGTCCAGGGAGGAGGAATCTCATGTACTTTGTTTAATTCTTCAGGATCTGTCCTGGTTGTAATTGTGCAATGATCTCACATGGAGTTCGCATTTATTTCTTGGGAGAGCACAATGGGTAGATAATAGTAGACTTAAGAAAGGTCTATCTTATCCAACCTCCCATAGGAAATCACTAAAAATCGAACATTACCAAAGAAAGAAAAATTTCTGCCCCGTTGGCTTACAAGCAGTATATCCCAGTGATTCATGGGAGAGTAGAAGTTCAGCTTCATCAGGTGTGGCATTCAAAAGCCATCTACTTAGTGGTAGATATGATCTAAATACAACCTGCTGCTGGGGGAAATGCCACTTGAAGTGATAAGTGAAGATTGCTAGTTCCAGAGCACAGCTTTGCTGGGAGGAGGGTTCAGGGCTCTGGCAGCAGACTGGTTGAGCTTCTGTAGTTAACATTTCAGTGGGTGTTAGACATTGATGCAATCCATACTCGGCCCTGTCCATGGAGGCACAAAAGGAGACTGACTATGGAAGTGTTTAGTGGAGTTTCCTGGCTTTATTTTCATGTATCCCTTAACACTTTCCTGGCACCAGTTTCTAGGTAATATTTCGGGCTGATGTTATTTTAGAGGCACTGGTGTGCCCAGACACTCATTGGTTGCCAGAGCCAGCTAATGTTAACCCCCATGGCTGCCATCTTTTAATTTCTCGTTTCTGTATATTGAGTAAGGCTTTATTGTCAGGGGAAAAAATTACAATAAATAATCACTCTTTTCAACAGAAGGCAAACACTTCATGGAAAACTGAAAGATAATTCTGTGAGTACAGTTTTCAGGGCTTCCCTATCAATGACAAACAATTGCTCCAAAAATTTTGGATGAAGTGCAGAAGGCTAGAGCATAATGGGGAAAGAGCCCAGTCTTTGAGTGGCATTTATAATTACCCTTTTGGGGGGAATCAACTATCTGCCATTCCCACAAAGCCAAGTTCCAGAGGCTTTCCACTCCAAGTCAAGGAAAACTGGCTGCTGATACACCTCACGAATTTTTCTTACTTGAACTTACTTAAACCCTTGTAACAACATCAATAACGTCGCCAAAAATCTTCTGACAAGCCCATTTCCTGACTTTGGTAATTAAAATAATTTTCTTGCATTGATTTGATTATGGAAAAATTATATTTGGGCAAGACACTAACTTAAGAGCAAAATTAACCAAGCATACAATTACTTCCTTCTGTCCTACCATGCTTTATTTAGTAGTCATAAGATTTCTTTAAATTTTACTTAGAGAGTATTGAATAGACTGAAGTTGATGTCAGTACCTTGTTTCTTAGGAACACCAGGAAACTTGTCATCATCAGATTGTCTTCGGGCTTTCTTTTGTTGGAACACTGTAAAAAATATAAAACATATTATTTATTGAACATAAATAAAAAATAGCCCTACTGCAGAAGTCTCCAGGCAGCTAGAATGTAATATATCATTTTCTTTCATAACAATTCTCCAATTGACCCAGTTTTGAGTAGGAAGTTTATTAAATTTCTAATTTTCTCATTTGTACAGCTTATCAGTCACTTTAGAAAGCATTTTCTTTGAGCAGAGTAGTATAATGGTGAAGGAATCCCACATTAAACTATTTAAGTCAATATATGATTCCATTTGATATCAGGTAAAAATAAAAGCTGCATTGTTAAAAGTGATAACTGTTAAAATCACATGAAAAATCTCATTTGCACAGAAATTACTCATGCCGACGTTTTGGTGATAAGCAAGGACATTGACTGTTTCTTCTTAAACAGATGAAAAGACCGTTGTATTTCAAGATATAATAATAAAAGAGCCACTTTTTTCTTGCCTCATCTATCTAGACCTCAGACCTATGAAAGTAGCTTATTCAAATTACTTCATTATCTGAAAAGTGCTTTGTTCTCATTTATTATTTCTCACACAAAATTCTGGGAGACAAGTCAGCATTACTCACCCCATTTTGCAGATGAAAGATGAAATTGATTATTTAAAATTTCTTGAGCACCCATAAAGTTATAGCTTCTGGCATTTGCTAATGAAAAAGTCCAGACTCTTTACAACTTTAGAAAATGAGCGTCCCAGAGTTACATTTATTTTTTATGGGCAGTCTGAATTACAGTGTTTGGAAACTGGAAGAGGCCTTGGAGATTTAGTCGAACCTCGTATGTTTATAGAAGAGGAAGGTGGAAGTAACTCGCTTGTAAAAAGGCTAAGTAATTTTGCAATGATCCCAGAGCTGTACTTAGTAGAGATGTGATTCAGACCCTCAAACCTTGAACTTCAATCCATGGCTTGGTTCCTTATAGCACTGCTGCCCCTTCCCTTTCATTACTATTCCCATTTAAAGGGAAAGAAGGAGACAGAGGGAGAAGTTTAAAAGAAACTTTAGAGCATTTCCAACATGGTTTTATCTCCTGTTTCTTCCAGCAGCTCGTCAGGATTTCCTAGGTAACTGAATGAAGGCATGAGGGTGAGTGTGGTCCAGCTGGATGGGGCTGGACCGCTGTGACTGGGAAAAGCATCCGAACAGTTATCTTAGATGTCGGTCTTTGGTTTAATATTCTTTGAACCTATCTAACACATCCAATCAATTATTTATTAAGCACGTAAAATGTGCCAGATGCTGTGAGGAGAAAGGGTACGGTCTTCGGCTATCCTCTTTTAAACAGAAGAAGCAAATATATTTTCAGAATATAATGTGTTTGAGAAAAAGCATGCACATGAAATTACATTTCTAGCTGAAATGAAATGATTCTGCTCAAGCTAGTATTTTGAAAAACTTGCTAAATACCACTAATTGGCAAGCTGTGGGTTTGGAGCTTACATTTTTACTAAAATAAAATATATTGAGGAAGGTGGGGTGTGGATATAATTTAAGATGCTAGAAAAAATTTTCAAGAGGTGCTGGTATTGCCTCCCACCCTCATTGTCTTCTTATAAAAGTCTTTTAAAAGTGCAATGTTTTGAAATTTTAAAACATGCAGTCTCTTTGTGACAATATTGTTAAGATAGAACTGAGAATGTCTGAGGCTAAAAATCTATAATTTGGCCTCATTAATAAGGTGATTGACCTGCATCCTAAGATAAATTCAGATAACAAACTCTTCAAATAGAACTTATAATAATTGATATGTTTTAAAAATTATGCTGGGTTGTGAAGCTGCAGACTACTTGAAAACAGGATTATTTTTCAGATTTTGGCATTGATTTGTTGAAAATTATTTTACAACCTGTATTTTATTGGAATACTTTCTGCTGATAACAAATGCTCAGCCTGTGTGAAAATGGTATGTGTTAAACAAATAAATGCTCTCTTTCAGTTACAAGATCAAGAACTTACAAGTAGCATATTTATTTATGGTTGAGATTTCACCAGGGCTTATACTGGGAACAGCCTGGACAGGGAGTGAATAATGGGGCATGAGAGTAGGATGCTCTGAATGGGCTGATTATGAAAAGGCTGATAATAGGCCACTTTGAAAGCAGATGTTCTGTAAGGTCAGGTCCCACAATGTCAAGGTTTCCCCTACCAGAATTCTACCTTGGAATTCTCTTTTAATTTAGCACCAGCCATACCCATTCCTTCCTGTTCCCTTCTGCTTATTTACATAAGCCTCACTTTCTAATAACAATAAACAGCTAGAAATTAGCATATGCCAGACACAATGTTTTCTCATCATTTTGAATGTTAGGAGGTATTTTTAAATATGAGGTCATTTTGGGGAAAGGTCTATTTTAATTTGTTTCCTGAAGACAGAGATGTCCCATCCCAGTGATCCCTAAAGCAAACAAGAATTTGAAGAAGACACAGTTTGACTCAAGTGCCCACCAAGTTGTGAATGGATAAACTGTGGTATATGTATGCCACGGAATACTAGTCAGCCAAAAAAAAAGATGGAGGCTGTGCATCTTTCTGTTTACCTGGATGAATGTGGAGAACATTCTCCTAGGTAAAGTATCTTAAGAAAGGAAAAGCAAGCATCCCATGTACTTTGTACTAATCTCAAAATAGCAGACCAACAACTATAGGCCTACACAAGTGAAAAACACAATTAAATTCAAGAAAGGGGGAGGAGGCTCCATGAGTTCCTACCTATCTGGTACAATGTAGGAGTACACAGTGCAGTTCTGGGTGAAGGACTAAGCTACAACTCGGACTTTGGACTTTACCTTACAAATGAAAATAATGTAATCTAATTGCACGTGCCCCCCACCCTCCCCCAAAGAATACAAATTTCATTTGTCTTAGGAAACCTATAGATAGATGTAGATAGACGTCAAATTCCAAAATTTGATATTCTTTTTTGTTAATGTTAATTGAAACATTTTAGATTACTTCCACCAGCAATACCTTTGTTTTAAAAGTTTTATGTGCTTTATAGTACTTACCATTTTTTGGTGCCCTGCACATTTACAAGAGGTAAATATAAGACCCTTCTATTACAGTGAGAAAAGAGTGTTGGCCACTAGATTTATATACAAAGCACATATTTTTTATAAAGCAAAATGCGTGGTGAGCTAGATGAGGATCTGTTTTAAGCACATAGTAATTGAAAAAAAAAAAAAATCCCTATGCCAGAATTCTAAACAACTTGGCACAGTGGAGTAGCATAGTTTTGTCTTTGTATCAGCAACATGCATGGGTGGGAAATGGCTTTCTGCTCTTTCTTCTCCAGGGCCTTTACTTTCTTGCCAATGAAATTAGGGTTTATTTGTGATGATCTGTGACGTCTCACTCAGTTCTAACATTCTAAATTGTTACCTCTTCCCCAACCACCCTGGGTCCAGTGGTGTGAAGATAAATTCTTAAGAGAGTATGAATTCAGCTAAAATGCTCTGTTTTGAGTAAGAGATTATTTGTAAGCTAGGAATTTGAAGATTTAGACTAACACAAAAACTAGAAGTGTAAATAACAAACCAATGCTTGCTTTATTAATATACTGAGATGATCCTTTCCCTATGTGTTTGAATTCTTGGAGAATATTATTTTAACCACATTTCATGACATCAATGTTCAAAAAAATGCTGTCTAGTTAATTATGACACACATCAATGTGGCTGACTCTCTGCTCTAGTGAAATCTGATTTTTCTCTTCCTAGGTAGAGAATTTGGGAATTTGGAATTTGGGAAGCAGGAGATGCATGACCAGTTGTTATCATGATCTTTAAACATAAAAAAAGTCCATAGAGAAGGAAAAACATTTTTTGAAGTTTAACATAATACCAAACAAAACAAGTGTCCCAAATAACACTCCATTATTTTACATCTTAGTGAAATGACTTCTGTAAAATTTTCTCCAGCATAGATATGACATTGACTGGAAAAAATTCGCATAGTATTAAATATTCAAAATGTTAAGCAAAGGAAACCGGCAGAAGAGCAGAGGAGGAGGAGTGAAATTTAACAAATCCATTTGCTCTATTTGCCTTTTCAGGCTGCCTCTGCAGGACCGTTCTTCATGTCAACCTCATTTGTATCCTGTTTCTCTCAGAGACACTTCTCCATAGCTGCTCTTCTTAGAATATCTGATAAAGCTTATTTTGAATTATTTTGTAAGTGGCTAAGGCAATAGAAATCTGTGTGATGGCCAAACATATTCATGAAGATGCAAATTATAAACCACAAAGCCCTCATATTCCATGCCCATTAGAAATGGAAAACCAAATGTTATTTAGGTATGTACACTTATCATTTATGACCATTCTTGAACCTAGAAATTAAGTATAAAATAAAATAGACTCAGGGAACGATCCTGTACAGGGCAGGCAGTGGTGTTTATCGCTCAATTAAACACCTTTTATTAGGTGGCTAACTGCATAGCCATGTGCTGTTCTAGGTCCTGAGGATGCAAAAGTAAATAAGAAACAGTCACAGTTTTCCTACTATCTTCCCTTTTGGTGTATTCATTTAAATAAAGGTCAACTGTGTCATTAGTGCCTATTAATGAAAGCGGGAGGGGACGATAAACCAACAGTTAAAGCCAGTGTCATAATCCAATCCCCTTTGACCGATTTTCTCTACCTTGTTTCTCCAGTAAAAAAGCTAATCACAGAAAGGCAGAATGAGGTAAAATAATGCAGTTTCACAGTCTCTTCGTACAGCCAGTAAATGCCAGAAACAGAGTGTTCAAATCTTACACGCAGTCACAGTGACTGGTCTGAAGCGTAAAGAAAAGATGTAGGTATCCTGTTTGCAAAGTGACCAAGCGAGATTGAGCACTTCAGTTAGATTAAAACCAACATTTTGTTGTACTAGCAACAGGTTGCTAATTTCAACAAACTTATCAAATACAGGCCCACTATGTCTGAACAGGCACATTCAAAGTGGTTTGCACACAAATAGCCACATCAAGCACATATTATAAAAGTCTTATATAAGAAAATAGTTTGAGGCATGGCAGACATATGTAGTTGAGAGTTATGGCATTTTTTTACGGAGAATCTGTAAATGGTCAGCCAGAAAAAAAATGCAATATTAATATATGAGGTCACTGACACGGGTTACCCTACAGCTTACTGCTGAGACTGGCAGAAATAGGAAGTTTGAAATTTCTGCAAAAGGAAATAGCATAGAAATTCTAATTTAATGGTGGTATCAATGAATGCTTTAATTTTCTAAGGAGAAAACATTAACTTTTGCAATAGAAGCTTTGTTTGATAGAAATGTTGCCATTAAAATCCCTTCTCTATCTAAGAAATATTATTGTCATATTTTTCTACTTCTAAGGAACCAACTTTTTTCTGAAATCGAACACAAACTGGTTTTATTTGCATATAGGTACTTTCTGATGCAAACGTGAATATTCATAGAATAGAAATATTTATAATATGATCTAGGAGATTGAGTTATTGGGAGAGAAGACAATTGGTTTTTGGAACTCCCTGCCATTATAGCTTGAGGTCATTGCAAGGAGGCTGTGAGTAAAACCTCCCCTCAGCCCTAGGAAAGCAGACTTCCTCTGGTTAGCAGCCTAGCACTCAACTGGGAGTTAATTTCTTCCCATAAGAGTTTATTTAGGCTCATCACACCTCTTTTTATCCATTTGTATCTATAAGTGAATGGTGTAAATGTAGATATCACTAGTAAAAGGCTAAGAAATTTTTCTTTTGTTTCAAAGAGAAGTGACTTGTGTAGCAAGGAAGCCACTGGAAGACTCCAGAAACTGTGAGTTGACACTTTGGTTCATGGTCAGTGACTACCAGTGATTACCCTGGTTACTTCTATTGCAACCCTCTCCCCACCCATATTGGAAAATATTGCTATCCTAAGAATACCAGTGGGATCTTGATTCACTTGGTACTCTAAATTTTTTTCTCCCCTGAGTGTAAAGATAAACTATTTGGTTATACTCACATTAAGCAAACATCAAATACTAGGTCTGCTAATAAGACTCAAATTATACAAATGCAGATGGAAAATTCCAAAAGGACAGACCTGTGCCCCTTTGTTTTAGATAGTGTTTGATATTAGTAGTTGATAATACTACAGAAAAGATGATGTATTGGCATACAAAACCCATGAAGAGAAGAAGGGAAGAAGAAAAAGGCACCCCAGCTGGGGAGACGGGGCACATCTGCTCCCACGCCTGTGTCTACAGAATACTTTCCATCATGGTAACAGGTGTTTCCTGCACAGTACCCTGCTGCTGTATATAGTGGGTTTTAGTTTTCATGAAAACCCTGTGACGTAGATATTACCATTCCTTTAAAAAGAAAACAAAAACAAAAGAAGCAAGGTTATGTGGCAATCTTAAGTTAAATTCAGCTCTGTCTTGACAGCCTTCACTACACTATGCTGGTCCGTTAGGGGGGGCTGCTCTCAATGTGCTGACCCCAGGAAGCATCTTCCTTTTCTATAACTGATACTTATTAAGACTTAAAAAGAGTGTACATACTAAAAGTCCTGGTGGAAAATATTGTGAATTCAGGAGATATCAGTGAGTAAAAGACAGTGTGTGTGGCTGTTTGATACACCTATGATTTCACATCTTTAAATGACCATTCATTAAATGTTTAAACTGGCTTAACATGGAAATAACCTAGGTCAGAGTTTCTCTGTAGTTTGATGAGACACACGTGGCATGATTCAGGTGACCTCTATGTTGGAACTTTAAACGGGATAATTCTTTGCTGGAGGGCTGGTCTGTGCATTGTGAGATATTTAACAGGGTTCCCGGCCTCTACTTACCAGATGCTACTAGTCCTAGCATAGTACCTAGTCATGACAACCAAATGTCTCTAGACATTGCCAAATGTCTTCTAGGAGGCGATTCACCACTAGTTAAGTACTGCTGCGGTAGGTCAATAAAACCTCTTACTCGAAGTACATTTAACAGATAGTTTAGTACCATCATATGTTAAGTGGAAAAAGCCCAGAATTCATTCTGAAAGAAAATCCCAAGAGCTCCCAAAAGACAATTTAAGAGCTTGATAATATCTGCATTCATTTTCTCAGGTTATGCAAATCCTTTAATGTCAATTCACACCACAGTTAATAATTGCTTCCTTCCTATTTCACTAATGTAAAGGAACTGAACCCTTGGAAGAGAAGGCTGCCAAGTTCATTATTATTATATCAACACTCTAGCAGAGGGTCTGCAAAGCCCCTCTCAGGTTTCCTTTGGTGTTTGTGATGTTCTGCTGTGAGGACAAAAAAAGCAAATAACATTAGGGTTACACAAGCAGCCCTGTCCCTTTCCGTAGTCAGTATGAGCACAGGTCAGAATGATTGCTCTTTGCAGAGCTGCGCCAGCACACTATCAAGGGGTGAGGCACAGAGTCACAGGAGAAAGGCAGGAACTCGACCACGAGGCTTACAGAGAGAATGGTAAATATGTCACTCTGTGCTCAGAGCACCTGTGATATACATATTATGTCCTGAATCTAAATGGTTTGGACAAGGTCACCCAGCCAGAGAGAGGACTCGAAGCACTTGATCTAAGACCTACTTTAACCCACTTCACCATATTTACTAATGAGACAGAGACCATTCTACCCCATCACATTTACAACGGCATGAATTAATTTTCCTAAGAGTTTCTGCAAGGTCTTTTTTTTTCCGTTTTGCATTTCAATTGCATTGCATCGTATGTGATCAATTTCAAGTGCAAATGAATTGCAAGTGGAACATTTCTGAGAGCAACTGAATTGTACTTGACATTTTGGGGTCCTAGTAGCTAAGTACCTCTCAAAAAGGTCAGATACAACTTTGTGGCACTGCAAAATGCCAAGGGCAACTGAGTAGCAATTGGAAATTAAAGAGGAAATTATATTCTACCTCACATCAGTCACATGGACTCTGAAGAAGGACTTTTGTTCTATTATTTGTGTGAGAGGGAGAAGGAAAATTGTCCACTGATGTTGAAGAATTTTACCCAATAGACATTCATCTCTTTGCATGATTTATGAATATTGTTTTACTCCCAATCTATCTTTGCCTTGCCAAGTGCTCATTTTCTTTCCTTGATTTGTCTTAAATCAAGAATTCTGTCACCAAAGAAGATGACAGATTCATGTTAATTCCTCTGTATTCTTGAAGCTTAATGACCCTGATCCTTTTCAATATCTCAGGGAGAAAACGGTAGACAAAATATGATCTCTTCAAATAGATAAACTTCAAAAATTTTCTGCTTAAGAAAAATGAGCTATTCTTGTTGTGGCTGTTAACCTAAGATTAGATTTCGTACAACAGTAGTGGGACAAAGAAATCAGAAACATATCTCTTGGTAAAATGAACCAATATGAGTTCAGTTTTACATTAATAAGTTATACAGGGTGGCCATAGAGTTCATGTGCAATTCAAATAGTTATGGCCACCCTCGAGGGGAAGGTGATAGTGGTGATGGTGGAAATGGGGCTTTTCTCTCATAAATTAGACTCTGTGAAAGCCGTTAGAATGTTTAGTTGCACGTGAATATCCTGGTCTGGGTGAAGAAGCTGTGGCCTAAAGGCTACATGTGTCCCTCTAGATTTCCAAGTGTGACCTCCTGATCAAAACTAAATTTCATAGAACAAACCCCTTTGGTAAAAGGGAAATTTGCATTTGGTCACAAGGCCTCACTTGGGGATACTGAAGGTCACACATGGCCCCAAAGCCACATGTTCCTACCCCAGTTGGAGCTTTATCCCATTTTAGATGAGCTTCTCCCTTCAAATTAGTAGTGTTTTAGACATAGGATGGCTTAAAACGAGACATTTAGGAATGAGTAGGGTAATATGTTCTTCTGACTATCCATCAAAGTGTTAATGAAGGTTTCTATTTTAACCACATTGATGTGGATGTTATAATTATATAATTTCATTCAGTAAATAACCATCGAATATGTATAGTGTCTATTAGGAATTCAGCACTAACCTTGGCACTGGAGATAGAATGAGGGGCCAAACCAGATGAAGTTGGCCTCTCCCTCTCTGGATTTCATAGCTCAGAAGGTAAAAATAAGTATTAATGAATAATCCAGAAATAAATACATTTATTTGTGGTGCCCCAAGCACAGGCATGGGAACCAAACTGATTTGGGTCTGAATCCTCCCTCTGCCTTTCCTCAGTTTCATCACCTTGGGCAAGACACTGAAACTCAGTGAACGTCAGTTTTCCTAACTGTGAAATGAGGCTATTCATGCCAACCATGGAGAATTGCTGCCTGAATACGAAAGTCTCATGAAAGATGCCCGCAAAATAATCGTCACAAGAAGTCAGTTAAGCCATTTTGTCCTGTTAGATTACAGGTTCTTTCTTCTCCCTTTGACCCCAGCACGTTATCTTCCTCAACCAGAATCCAAGAAACAAACAGGCCCTTTTTCTGTAACTTAAAGGTAGTTTATCAAAGTCATTGTCTGCTCACAAACTGAACAAAGGTAAAATTTCCTTTAATTATATTAAACGTACACTATATACCAAGTATTGCACTGAGTATTCATTAATTTTATCTTACTTAAAGAACATAACAATCTGTACAGTAGATACCATTTTTATTTCTAATTAACAGAGAAAATCAGATCTCAGATATGAAGTTTCTTGGTGAGGCAGTATCAGCTGACTCTGAACACGGGTCTTTCTGTTAAGTCAACGTGGTTTTTCTGGATACTGCTGGTTTCCCTGTGCCTAGTCTCTTTGCTGCTATTTTCTTGAGTTTCTGGAATAATAAGGTAGGATTCTGCTCCCTCTACTCTTCCTCCATCTTCCCTGATTCACATCCTTTACTTTTGGCTGTGATGACAAACCGCGGATATGCCAACATTCTGCTACCACTTTTGTGCTCTGGCAACATTTGGGGCAAATTAATGTTGTAATTAAATGAGTGACTTTCTGGGAAATAGTCACAATTCTATTTAATAGGTCTGCCTAAGAAAGGAAAACAAAAAAAAAAAAAAAAAGAAAGAAAGAAAAGGAAAGATGTGATGGAAGACTGTTACCCTGTGAAAGGCAAAGAATATTAAGAAAGACTTAGCTGACGAGGCAATGTCTTGCTAATGTGAGAACAGAATGGTCAACAATCAGTTGCATAAAAGAAAGAAGTTGGCAATTATTCCTCAGTGAAACAGGAAAAAAAAAAAAGGAAAGTGACTTCACTTACAGTGTAGCTTTTGCTACTTATTTGGGATATGGGGCAAATAATCATATTTGTTTTACATACTTAATTAAAAAAACAAACAAAACATAACATCGATTCCTATTTCCATGTAATACAAATATCATAAGAATAAATTATATTGTATAATTGAATTCAAAAGATGTCTGATAAATATTGAAGGCTGGGTGGCGCCTATGGCTCAAGGAGTAGGGCGGCCAGCCTCATATACTGGAGGTGGTAGGTTCAAACCTGGCCCCAGCCAAAAACTGCAGCAACAACAACAACAACTATACATATAGATATATATGTGTGTATATGGCTACCAGGCTTAGAATGAGGAGTGAGATAAATAACCTTTAAAAATTCTAAGGAACTCAAGATTTCTAAGATTCTTTAAAGTTCCTCTGTATACATAGACATACGGGGCCTATTATACCATTGCATGTAGGGAATTCACATAACTAATATAGAAGAACTTTAAGATCAGCAATAAATATTTATGTAATTAATAAATGAACAAATGAGAAGAAAAGCCATCCCAATGCACTTATTTAACATGGGGAGTAGGTGAAAGCAGCCATAGCCTCAAAGTCTTTCCTCGATACTGTGAAATAAGGCAGTCATCCATGATGGGAGACTTATTCAACAGAAAGAAATTGAAGGGAAGTAGTTCTGGATGTGGGACATAAAGCACAGTGGGTGGCAGGAGTTACACATGACACTGCAAACAGGAGAACAAGTTTAATTGTGCTTTCTCAATGGCAAAATTCCCAGTCTTCTTCCCACACCCTAATTTCAACATGCAGGCAACAGATATCCAAGTGTAGACTAGAGTTAGTTGGATTTTATTCCAGAAAAACCAAAAAGAATAGAGCTTCATAATCTAATATTTTTGGGTTATTCAATGAAGACACTAGTTACCTAACTCCCTATTACCGTACAGGTCACAAGTTAACAAGTAGAGTTGATTCAGGTTTCCGTGGCTTCATTTTTAAACATGAAAGCACAGCTAAGAATAGCCATATATCATGGATGTGTCAAATGTTATAGACAGAACAAACAACGAATGAAGAAAACAGAGACAGTATAAGATGGAAGAAAAATCAAAACCAAAACAAGAGATAATTTAAAAACTCAAATCAAAACAAAACAAAAAAGTAACAGATATTGGATTTCACTTCTCCCCATCTGCCATCTCCCCCCAAAAGAGAAAAGAATGCTATTAAAAAAAAAAAAAAAAAAAGGTTTTGGAAAACAAGAATATGTCTGCCAATAGAAAGATGGGATGATAAAGCCAGAAAAGCAGAACAGGGTAAGATGGGAGTTGATATTTGTAATCTGGAGGAACTCTGAGAATTGGAGTGTAAATGATAATGCATCTCTCCAAAAATTTCTAGACTATTACCAAATTCTTATACCAAGCTATATATGTATTTTATCTATTTCAAAAGTTCTTTTGGTGGATTTAGCAAACTTGTCAAAAAAAGAGTAGTATCTTAAGAGATCCCTATAGTAATCTAAGAATTTCTAATTAAAGCTTGGTCTCTGCCTTTATAATTTAGGTAATTGTTCCAATTCACATTTTACTTTAGCTAAAACATTCATTTGTTATAGTTTCATAAACTTTTTATATTTTATTGAGCATTATCAGCAGTAGGCCACTGTTAAATATGTATATTAAATACAACTTTATAGACAATCACTATAATTTCTTATACAAATCTCTCAGTATAAAAGCTTACAGAATGGAGTGGTTTCTTTTGAAAATATGAAGTGCAGATGAGTGATTGTACTTCTCCCAGTGGACTGTGTGTCTCTTACGTGCTGTATATTTAAATGTTCTTTTATTGAACATTATTTACAGGAGTTGAGCTTACCTTTTGTAAAATTAAAAAAGAGGTGGCAAATAGAATTTCTATATAAACACTATGGTTTCATGTTCCCTGGGTGGTTGGTCAAAATTCTCTTTCTTAATAAAAATGAGAATCTAAATTCAATCCATCATTTTTATTTTCTTCATTCATTATTCCTGTAATTTTTTAAACACGGGCTAATAGAATTCATCCATGACTTGAAGACATTTTTTAATCTTTGGAGTTTTAGAGCACTAATCACATCACCCTACATTCTTCCCCCCATACACAAAACAACAACAACAACAACAACAACCATAAAATATTACCTTGAGCTATGTAAGGTGTAGTTTTCTCTTTTGGAGGGATATTTGTGGGTCGGGGTGTAGGGGCAGGAGGTCTATTGATAATGAAAGACCGACTTCCAGTTTTTTTCTTTATACTCATATTGGCCAGTATCATGTCGTATTCACTGTCATCTATTTCAGTGAAAGTGTATGGGTCTTCTTCCTTCTCCTGCTCCGTTTCATCTTTCTTTTCTTCTTCCCCTTTAGATTCACCTCCTGTTTCTTGTCTTACACCTCGATCACACCAGGTTTGACTGCTTTCCATGTAGCCTTCCACCGTTGTCCCTGCTCATAAAAAATTTAGATCGTTTACTCTTCTACTAAATAGAATGCAATTTTATTGGTGTCCATCTATTACTTGCTAGAGCTTCTCTAATTGATTTAGTCAAATGCCATGGGAAACAATATAAGATATGGGATTCTGTTCTCAGATAAATAATTTATAGATTTCTCCATAAATTACAAAAAAAGTAAGCTGTGTAAACTTACTAATATAATATCCTCCTACAGTTCGTAATTGTTAATTTTATTAAGAAAAATACTTTGTTTTAGACATTGAATAAAATACTAGCAAACTGAATTCAAAAATACATCAAAAAAATAATCTTCCATGACCCAAGTGGGCTTCATCTCAGTGATGCAAGATGGTTCAACATACGTAAATCAGTAAAGTGACTCACAACACAGAGAGAAGCACAGACAGACCATATGAGCATCTCAATGAGGTGGAAAAAGAATTCAACAAAATTGAGCACATTTTTATGATAAACCCTCAATAAAGTACGTATAGATGAAATGTATCTCAAAATTATAAAAGACACAAACCCACAGCCAACATCATATTAAATGAGGAAAAGTTGACATCATTCCCCCTAAGAACTGGATCAAGACAAGGGTGCCCTTGTCACCTCTGTGATCTATTCAACACAGTGCTAGAGGCTCTAGCCAGAGCAATCAGGCAAGAAAAAGGAAAAAAGGGCATCCAAATTGGGAACCAGGAGGTCAAATTATTGCTTTTTTGCTGACAGTATGGCTGATGATCTTGTATCTAGAAAACCCCAAATATTCCAGTGGACTCCTAGAATTGATTTAGCAAAGGCCTAGGTTACAAAGTTAATGTAGATATATGATATATGTATATAAATCAGTAGCAATTCTATATAATAAAAATCAAGCTGAGAGTCAAATCAAAGACTCAGTATCACTTACAATAAATACAAAGAAAATAAAATACCTAGGAATATACTTTACCTAGGAGGTGAAAGATCTCTGCAACAAGTACTGTGAAACATGAGGGAAGAAATCACAGGGGACCCAAAGAGATGGAAAAATATATCTAGCTTAAAATGAGTGGAATTAACATTGTTAAAATGTCCATACTATCCAAAGTAATTTATAGATTCAATACAAAATACCAACATCATATTGTACAGATCTATAAAAATTAATTCTAGAACTTTTAAGAGAGCCTCAATACCCAAGAACCACAAGAGCCTTTAGAACCATAAGAAAGCCTCAATACCCAAAGCAATCTCAAGCAAAAAGAACAAATCTGGAGGCATCAGAGTACCACCAGACTTCAAACTATATGACAAGGTTATAGTAACCAAAACAGCAGGGTATTGGTATAAAAATAGAGACACAGAGTAATGGAACTAAATAGGAAACCCAGATATAAACTCATCCTCCTATTGGCAACTGGCAACTTTGATAAAGTAGATAATAATGCACACTGGGAAAAAGAAGTCCTGTTCAATAAATCATGCTGGGAAAATAGGATAGCCACATGCAGAAGAATTAAACAGGTCCCCTCTCTTCCACACTCAAAAAAATTCATTCAAGATGGAAAAAGACTCAAATGTAAGGCATGAGTCATAAGAATTCTACAAGAAAATGTAGAAAAACTCTTCTAGATGTTGGCCAAGGTAAAATATGAATGACTAAGATCCCAATGACAGTCACAGAAACCCAAAAATAAATGGGACTAGATTAAATTAAAAAGCTTCTGTATAGCTATGGAAATTATCAACAGAGCAAACAGACAACCTACAGAATGGGAAGAAGTATTCAGAAACTATACATCTAATGAAAGGCTAATAACCACAAACTTTAATGAACTCAAGCAAATCAGCAAGACAAAACAAACAACCCTGCTTCAAAGTGGATATTAAGAGAAGCTTTCCAAAAGAAGATAGACAAATGGCTGATAAACGTATGAAAAATGCTCAATGTCACTAATATTAAGAAAATGCAAACTAAAGCCACAACATACACATATTACCTTACTCCTGTTAGAATGGCTTTATTAAAAAGTCCAAAAATAACAGATGTTGGCATGGATACAGAAGAAAGGAATACTTACACATTGTTTTGGGGACTGGAAAATTAGTAAAACCTCTATGGAGAACTGTATGGAGATTCTTCAAAGAACTAAAAGTAGACCTACCATGTGACCCAGAAATCCCACTACTGGGTATCTGTCCAAAGAAAACAAAATTATTTTATCTAAAAGACACCTGCACTCAAATTTTTATTGCAGCACAATTCACAACTGCAAATATGTGGAATCAATCCGAGTGCCCATAAATTCTTGAGTGGACTAACAAAACATGGTCTATGTATATCATGAAGTACTTACTACTTAGCCATAAAGGATGAGTTAATGACTTTTGCAACAATTTGGATGGAACTGGAGACCATTATCCTAAGTGAAGTATCCCAACAATGGAAAACCAAACGTCATATGTAGACACAATTAAACTGGAACTAACCAATAAGCACATGTATGCATGGAGGGAAATAAAATTCAGGGCAAATAAGCGGGGGGGTGGGGGGGGCTGGCAGAAAGGGAGGGGGAACCCCCCCACCTAATGGGTACAATGAACACTATGTTGGTGATGGGCAAACTTATATCTGTTACTCAGCATTACAGAAGCTATCTATGTAACCAAAAACATTTGTACCCCCTTAATACTTTGAAATTAAAAAAAGATATAGATTTCTTTGAAAACATAAATATTTTCCACATTTCACATATATTTACAAAATGAATGATTTACTACCAGGACATTAAGTTTTAAATCTAAGCTTCAAACTCTAAATGCTTTGTAAACTTCTATTTTTCATGCATAAAACCCTTTATTTATTTATTATTTTTTTTTTCATTTAAAGTCATTTTACCTTTCATATTGTTTGTGCTAGATGTTTTGCCTAAAATTAAATTTCTGTAAAAATGACAGGGGGGAATGGCCAAAGGCACTATCACTTTGCTTCCTAACAGTTAGTCCCTGGCTATGACAAATTGACCTTCAAATATGCAACTCTTAATTTCTACAAGCCAATATGAACCTAATTCAGAGATAAAGGATGCCAAAAGTAAGGTTCATGCTATAAAAGACAGCAAGGATAATGAATGGTTTGAGAATTAATTTATATGAAAAGAACAAAATTATAGGTTCCAGAATTTTTTTTTATATTCAGTTAAATCTTCACACATTTTTACAAGAATGTATTAAGATACTTTAGTATCAGTTATTTAGAAGACAAAGATATGATATATATATCATATTTTTGTCACACTGGTTAGCATAGCCTTCCTGGCATTTTCTAAGTTACTGTATTAAGACATTTATATTCTACATTTAGTAAGTTTCACATGTACCCCTATAAGATGTACCGTAGGTGTAATCCCACCAATCACCCTCTCTCCACCTATCCTCCCCCTTCCCTCCCTCTTCCCCTTCCCCATATTCTTAGGTTATAACTGGGTTATAGCTTTCATATGAAAGCCATAAATTAGTTTCATAGTAGGGCTGAGTACATTGAATACTTTTTCTTCCATTCTTGAGATACTTTACTAAGAAGAATATGTTCCAGCT
>CAUYPK010125630.1:0-12987 GCA_963574355.1 Loris lydekkerianus
GAAAATGCCAGGAAGGCTATGTTGAATATTGGGATGAAAATGTGTCAAATGGTTTATGAAGCTAGTATATGATGCCCCATGATCATATCAATGTACACAGCTATGATTTAATAAAAAAAAAAAAAATAAAATAAAATAAAATATATTAGTTACAAAAAAAAAAAAAAAAGAGAGTGTCAAGAAGAACAGATTTGAAATTAGAAAACAAGTGTTTTAAATCCATCTCAGCTTCTATCCAGTGATATCCCTGCTAGATCATTGTTTTCATTTTTCTTCACTTAACATAACCATGAGGCATTTAAGTCCTCATGAATTATAAAACCAAGATGAGAGTTACAGCAGCAGCTTACTGAAGAATGTATTCTCCCGTGAATAGCTGGTTGATTGTTGGAACACTATCTAGCTGGTTGTCTGGGCTGCAGTTCTGTAACCAGCCATTCCCCTAATATCCTCTCTTGTTATAAGGGACTCTCAGCTCTCCTGCTGTTACTCCTTCTGTATTACAGTCTCAAGATGAATGGGTAGCGTCCACTCTTGAGCAATGAATCACCATGGGTTTACCTGGTCCTACTCGGTTATCCTTTCTTTAAATCTACCTTTTACCCCATATTCTTTATTTTCACTCTGTTAGCTTTTACATGCAGAATATGCCATGAAAATCAGTCTCCCTTCCATCCTGGACTCATGGACTCCAAATTCCTACTCACTGTCTTATCTATTCAGTATTTTACTTTGCGTCTATCTGCCTATAAGCATAGCTTAAATATTCATTGTTTCACATCTTGATTTTGTCTCTAACAATACATCATAGCAACCTCATCACATCTGAGCAGATAAATTTGCCCTGTTTTTCTGAATAGTGGCATTGTTTTTTTTTTATTATAGAGGTTTATTATAATTGTTCAACTGCCAAAATACTGATAGAATTCTACATTGTCTCCATACTTTTACAATGACCATGCACAAAGGATGTGTGTACACATCTATATATGGAAAATAAATGCAAGATGAATTTATGAATAAAAGTTTATGTGCATTTTGACTATTCTCCCTCAGTTATGATAGTCAATACTTTTTTTTATTCCATTTGATAATCTGATAAAAAGTGACATATAGCTTTCAAATGTAGCCACAGCAGGGATAATGATTGTACATTGTTGTTTTGTGGCACTAAGTCTAGTTTCAGGACAACTGTATTTAAGTTTCACCTATGCCATGCAGTAGTGGATTGATTTGGGGCAGGATATATAAACCTCTTGGACTTATACTCCTCAACTGTTAAATAGAGGCATGCAATCATGCCAGTCAGGTGGATTGATTAAGTATTCAATGAGATAATCTTTTCAAAAATGTTACAACATTGTTCAGTATATAATGAGTCCTTAGTAAATGTTAACAGCTACCACCATCCCCGTTATCATCATCACACAATGTGCATCTGTATCATACCCTAACGGTCTGTCCAATCATGCCTAACAACATTGTTTGAGATGTGAATGCCTCTTTACATTGTTAAATAATGGTCTTCATGTACAGCTTGAACTATTTGAATTGTTTTATATTAAATTATATGTCCACAGTGTGCAAACTATGGAAGCATATGGCTCATAATGAGACTTGATCATGATGAAGGATGACTCCCCACGAGGTCAGTTAGCTCCCCTCCAGAGGTTATGCTACTTCCTAAATACAGCAAAAGTAGAATTCCCTTTGACGTGGCTATAACTTGAAGCTCTGTAAATAAGCATATCAATACTGACAGTCTTTAACATGCTGGCATTGCTACTAAGCTACAGTTGTAGAATTGCCATAAAGATTCCATCACTGACAACAAAGTGAAATATTGATATGGTAATTAGTTTTCTGCACCATATGTTCTGATTTTTGCATATAGTTATTATGCAGCCCAGATTCCCGGGCAGATGATTAGGATAGCAGGAATAACAGCAAGATGTGGCATTTTTGCTGGAATGAACCATTGCCTTTCACAACATGAACCAAAGAGAAGCAGATGAATTCCCCACCACACCAGGCATCTTTGATGTGTACAAGGGATATTCAAAGAATGTTCGGACCTGGAGGGGGTGAAGCGCACAGAATAACCCTTTTCTTCCCTTGGCTTTCCTTCTTTTCCAGCCTTATTCACAATTTAGTTGACAGATTTTGTGTGTGTGTCTCTGTGTGTGTGATTGACAATAGACACCAACTATTTATAACAAGGCAACCTTGCTCAGTCCTTGGCAGTAAAAGGTTAGCCATACATCACTTTTAATATCTGTTATATGGCAATGATCCTGGTCTTTATAAATATTTGATGACATATTAGTAATTTGGCAATAGATTGTAAAATATCTTGAATTACTGGAACTGTTTCTTCTACAATACCCTTCTTGTAGAACTCCTGGCTGACAGTAGACATCAGGAGCTGAAGAATTCCCTCATCGTGCCCAGATTCCATGGCCTTTCCAAGAAAGAGGCAGCAAGGAAACTTGACTTTGAAATTCAGCAGCAGTTCAGCACAGGAGGGGAAATGGCATTTAAGGAAACAGAAGAAAAAAAATGCATTTTTAAAATTCTTTACTTCTCAAATATTTCACATCTTAAAACTGTCTATATAATCGTGTTTTTCTCTCCTGTGGGGGTGCAGTTGTTGGTTCCATATATATCAGTCAATATTGGGGATCCATTTGCAGTCTTGTAATATTTTGTTGAAAAAGAAGTGGGAGATTATCCTTCTTGTAGGAAGACTCTTTTATCAAAAATGTTGAATGACAGAGACATTTTTATCTCAAAACTGCAGTATCAGTGTTAGGTTAGCTGCTGTGACAGGAAGCCATCTGGTGAATGGCCTCCCCTCCACACTTACGGGATAGTGGTGTTTAGTTTGTAATTCTGGGTGTGGATTTCCATATGTTCTAAATATATTTACAGCATATGATATTTGTGCAATATCATTACTACTGGGCAGCTAAGCTTTCTTTAGAGAAATGTTTAAGACAGGAGGTCAGGGAGGGGAAGAGGTGGTAAGAGCCTCTCAGGGAGGGCCGATGCTGGGAGCTGCCTGGGGGTGGTTGGGTTCTCCTCGGCCACACCTTGTCTTGGAGGTGGAAAGAGGGTTGCTATGGTTTATTCTCAGAAAATATGTGTCTGTCTGTGTTGCTGCAAGTATGAGACTGTGGCTGCCCACCACAGTGTGGTAAAGAATATACTGCCCAGCAATGAGACCTTAGCTGTCACTTAGAGACAACCAGGCTTAAAGGGGAGAGTAGTTTGTGACACACAATTATGTTTTAGTCTGGAATTAGATAAAACCTTTATTTTTTCTAGCAATTTACTCATCCTTTTTTGAGTCTGATATCTGCCTATTTGGTGATGGTTTCTTCTACTTAACATGGGTAGAATGAAGTACGCATGTGTTATTTTAAATTACTTCATAACAAGTCCCCCAAAATTTAGTATCTTAAAGCAACACACGTTTATCATCTAGTAGTTTCCACAAGTCAGGAACGTGGGTACCATTTTGCTGGGTTCATGCCCGGCTGCATCCAGGTGACAGCCAGGGCTGTAATTGGGTGAGAGGCTCAGCTGGGGAGAGAGTCTCTTTCAAGCTCCTTCAAGTTGGTGGCAGAAATCATTTTCTATGTGGCTGCAAAGATGCACAGCAGTGCCAGCCAGGAGGAGAGAATGAGTCTGATGGCAGCACAGGCTACATAAGGCGACCTCCTCTCACAGTGACGCCTTATCGCTTTCGCCTTATTCTAGTGATTAGAGGCAAGTCACAGGTTCCACCCGTGCTGAAGAGGAGAAAATCAATCCACAGCTGGGACACAGGGCAGGCGTCCTGGGGATCTTGGTAATGTCTGCCACAGTGCCCTCCACACTTCCGAGGACTGTGATGTAGACCTAGAGAAATGTATGTATGAAGTAATTGTAAGGAGTAAGGTTATTAACAAACGATATCGGCGGGGTGGGGGAGGAATACAATAACCTTTGCTCTGAAAGAAGCATCACGTAACAATAATTGTGTTGTGCTGTTTAGAGGAGCTAAAGAAGTGAAGTGATGATTGACTTACAACTACCCGAGGAGCCTGTTAGCAACGGGACGCTGTCCCCTCCCTAACTACCAAGGTGACGGTATTTGCTCCTGGGTCCTTTGGGAGTTAGTAGGTTTGCATGCAGTTTGAGGGTGAGACCCCGTGGTGGGTGAGATCAGTATCCCTAAGAGCAGAGGAAAAGAGGCCAACGCTCCCTTGCTGTCAGCCTGTGAGTGCACAGACGGAAGGGGACTGTCTGCCAGAGAAAGAGTCCTCAGGATGAACGCGACTTTCCAGCCTCCAGAAATGTAAGGTAGAAATGACAGTTGTTTCGGCCACTTGGTCTGTAGTATTTTGCTTTGGAAAACCGAGAGGATGAACACACAGCCCGTACTTTTTCTTCTGCATTAACAAATTTGGGTTAAAATCTCCTTACTGTTTGCTTTTTCGTGAACTGCTGAACTAAATTTTAGTCATCACTTAATAGAAAACAGATTTAAACTATTTAGAGAAACATTTCCCTCCATGTTTTTAATTTTAAAAGTTATGCTTTATAGAACAATTTATTTGGGATGTATTTTCCCTTGCACATTTCAAAAACGTGAAAGTGAATGAGAGGACTGAATTTCCCACTAGAAGCTGTATGCAGAGCACTTTGAAAAGGCACATGTGTGCTGCATGTAAAAATATCTCATCTGCATAGTGGTGTCAGCTGTGGATTTAAATGACAAAAAAAATGGTAAACTGGGTCTGAGTAATTGGTATCACAGGAAGAGGAAGTGGGACACAGACAGCTATTGCCCAGGATTTTATAGAGCTTCTCAACCAAGCACAAGCAGGAACATCTCAGAAAAAGCATTTTTTCCAGGATCTGGTACTCAAATGGAGTCAACAATTATTTAGAAAAATGACTAGCTTTAAGGGATGGATTACATATAAAATGTAAAGAAAGAGTGACATATATTGTCACTGAATAAGCTTAAATTCATGTGCTAATCCATTTGTATATTCTTCTCTGCGTCAATGAATGCCCGTTGTATTCAGGCTTCGCATAGAAGGTGGAAGGGTTGTAGGCATGGATGTGGCCTGCTTTATTGCAACAAGCTGCAGAAGTCTGTGAATCCTTTCACAGAAGCTTGTTTATTGCCTACTCATTTTTCTCAACTGCAAAAGAGAGAGAAACCCCACAGTTGACATGAATGGTGAGCCTTCTGGATTTTTCTGTACATAGACAGACTTTTGTTTCTTTGATTATTTCCAAACCACAGTTGGCGACATTAATGAGCAAGTGCTCTCATTTGCTGACTTGAAAATTACCTGTTAGAAGCTGGGAATCTTGAACAGCAGGCAGAATACAGGTGCCTGAAATAGACCTGCAGGAGCATAGCAATGTTTTCACACAAAAGAATACCAAACTGTGCTGTTTGCACACAAAACACACACACACACACACACTCTCACGTCTTTTTCAAAGATTAATCAAGAGGCTTTATTGTGATCACTATATTGCATAACTACGAATTTTCTTAAGTGAAATTTGTCTGACAGTTTTCTCAATCAAGTGCATTTTTCTGACATGCTTTCAATACTTTTATATTCTTGCTCTAAGGATGAAATTATCTCCATATATAACTGAAAGGAAAATAAAATGATTCCTATAATTTTCACGGGCATTTTAGCAGGCAGGGATAAAATCTCAAGATGACAGATGACATCAGCTGATGCCCAAGCCATTTGTGAACGCCTTCTTCATCATTATTTCCCAGGATTGCCAGACAGCTGTCAGAGTTGTGTTAAATGTGAAAGGACATCTTTATACTTTCAGACACAGAGTGTATGGTGAATCATACCCTACTGATATTATATTACTGGAAGAAAGAAAAATAGGAAGATAAGAAAATTACAATCCTCTCAAACCTAAGGAAATGATGAATTTTCTTAACACACGCTGTGTTCGTATCCCCTCAATAATGTGTTCTTCTTTTATATTCATTCTAATCAATTATTCTATTTTAAAAATATAAGTGCCTGATATAGAAAAATAATTTTTATTATTCATTTCATCTTACTAAATACAAAATATCAGTGAATGTTGATACCTTTTTTAACATAAGATTGTATTGTATAGTCATTTTGTAAAAACTTCTTCATCTCCAATGTGGATGTACAATAAAAGAACATTTTATTTCCTCGGGGTACAGTGGTGTAGGATATGGTCTGATGAAAATAATTGTATGTGACTAGCCTGGTCTTACCACGATCCACCAGGCTTCCCGTCTCCTCACCTGCTGGAGTCAGACAGCACTATTTGCATTTCCTTTTCTTTCTTAGTAACAGGGTCCCACCGTTGTTTTGGGTCACATTGTTTCTAAAATAAAATACTTCCAGGATCGCTGGTTTACTTATGGCCATTTTGGCTGCTAGGAAGTAACCAAAAGATACTAGACGAGCTTCCAAAAAAAAAAGTCAACAATTGTTGTCGTTTTGTGTGTGTGTGTGGGGGGGGGGGGTTATTATTTATATATTTTTACTTTTTTTGCCTCTCCACCTGGAGATGTGGAGATGTGAAACTGTCTTGAAACAAGTGATAAAAGTCACAAGCAAATTATAAATAGCAAAACTATGGGTCCTGGGATAGTGAGGACATATCAGACTGCAAAGGTGGACAGGTTGTGTTGTTAGGAAGATAAATTGCCGTTCAGCTGAGCAGCTGTCGACTGGCTGCTGTTAATGCTGACCCCACAGCCACCGTGAAGAGTTTCCCGGAAGCTGCCACAGTGGCACCCAGAGTTCCTGGTTATCTCCATGTCAGCTGTTCTGTCCCTGTCGTATTATTTCCTCACTTCAGGTAGCCTCGGCCAACCTCTGCTAATGGATGTCATGTAGAAACTTGAGGACACGGACAGAATCTTGTATTTCACGGTGACTCATTCTTCCTCAGCTTGTCCACAAGATTGCTGAAGTCCTGATAATCAAGCAGACACTGCCACTTTATTGTCCCAATGGAAGTGCTGCCAAGGGCTCTCAGGTTACCAAGAGCTTTGCCATTTCTTTTATCCTGCTGTGCAAAAACCCTGGGCGAAAGACAAGGTCAAGATCACACTCCTTCGAACCCTGGATTCTGAACCAAACTTATTGTGGACACAAGTTCACAACTACGTGATACACATCACATAAAAATTAGAAAACAAATTTCTTCTATGTTTTCCAGAGACAGTTTGCTATAAATGGGGTTTGCATCTGTAAACTATAAATGGGGTTTGCATCTGTAGTTATATCAGTTGAGAGCAGTAAACTATAAATGGGGTTTGCATCTGTAGTTATATCAGTTGAGAGCTACATGAGAATGTTCTGCTATGTTCTATAAGCATTTTAATACTTGGATGGGAGTGTAGTAGGTAAAAAGTACTGGGAAAGATTTTTTTAGAATATGCATTGCTAACAAAATAATTTAAAATAACTTTTCCTCATGAGCTATGCCATTTCTAATAGTAAAAATGAATTTGCCAATATTTATTTAATTAGGCAAAAACTGAGTTAATTGTAAAATTTACAAATGGGGGAATTATTGCAAAGCAGAAATAAATCTAGTGTTAAAGCTGTAGACTGGTTAGCTTATTCTATACAGAGCACACCAAATTTTTAATCTTACCAAAATGTGCATATTTTACATCAAGCTTTCCTTGATCCTTAATTTACTTTTCAAGTGGGTGTAATTTTGCACATTTTTTAATATATTACATAAGTCATCATTTCAATGCAAGGTGGAGAGTTGTTTAAGCAACAAACACAACTTTGGATAAAACAAATAATTTTCTCAATATAAAACTTCAAGAACAACTAAAACTATTTAAAAATACAAAAATGTATCATTTCTTAAAGAAAACTCTCTTAGATATTCTTTTGAATAAGTAAAAGTTTATTAATATGAAGATTCCTTACTTGAAACATAATTTAGATTGATTTTTAAAGTTCTCATCAAGTTCTATGTTTCAAAAACTCCTCTTCTATATACAGAGCTTTGCAGTATCTATAATAAAACATGTGCAACAGACATTTGGTAAAGACATAAAGAAACTTTTTGGAAATAACTACATTATATTACTCACGTATGCTCTTTTATGTGACTGAGAAAATTGCCAGATAAAAGTCAGTCTGTACAAAATTGATGCTTTCCGAATTTTTCTTATTCCACATAAAACTAAAATAAGACTGATTAAAATTAGTTGCTTAAATTTTCATGTGATTCTGATGGCAGCGTTCAGAATCTAAAAGACACAATTTAATCTTGAAGTTAGAGAAATAGAGATTTGGTGCCCATACACAGGTTGAGGTCAGCATATGTTTGAAGCATCACCACTGTCGATGTGCCTTCCATTTGTAAACAAATCCTACATTATCCCTCATTCTGTCCCCAAAGGAGAAAGGCAAGTAAGACCCACACATATTTATTCATCTCCAAACACACACAAACTAACAGGTGTGATAAAGAAGTCGATAACCTTTAAAGAGCTCATCTTTTTCCCGGGACAGCACGGTAGCCTTAGCAAGGGTTTCTTCCAAGCAGACGTGGAAGGTGCCGTTAGCATAGTATTTATTTTATGTTCACTTTTTATCTGTTGAAACTCATGCCATATGGTTATATGTAAAATAGTACAGTGATTATTCTAAATCTGTTCATTCTGTAGTGAAGTTTATACTATTTCCTCCCATGTACCAAGCTCTTTAAGAGTGAGCCCAACAAAATGAATGCACTTGACATTTTTGCTCCAATCTCCAATGAGTAAATTAAAACTCAACATTTGGCTGCTAAGGGCTTACCATCTTAAAATACAAGTAGACTTTTTTCTTAAAGGAAGTATCACTGATAATACTTTGATTTTATATAACAGAAAATACAGGCCGTATGAGAAATTTCCACTAGGTAGTCTATTGATAGAGTCTTCCTAACTTTTAAGGGGCAGACAATTGATCCCTTTGCTCCTTTAACATGGGAAGGGTGCTGTGTGCCTAGGATAGAAAAATAAAGTGAGCTGCATTTTGATCTCAAGACCCTATCTCACAAACATATGGGGTGGGGAGGAAAGCATAAAATAAGTAATTAACATCAATATGAGATGTCGGCTTTACCTAAGCTTCCCATTTACAGAATGTGAAAGAGAATAAGTGATCAACATTTTACTTATTGATTTATGTATTCATTCATTTATTTGCTTTCGTAACCAACTTTTTAGTAATGATATTACCCACCAGGAAGTTTTCTGTGGAGTACACAAAATACGTGGATAGGTTAACATAAAGCCTTCCCTGTGTTAACACTCAGCGATCTGGTATTACAACTTGAAATATACTCATTTTTCCCTTCACCTGCCCCCCCAGAGGTCAGTTTCCTGTTTGCCTTAGATCTTGATAAGCACCACGGTAGATATTTCTCTTTTTTCAAACATTCACAGAGCTCTGTCCTATTAAATTTAGAGGTCCGAAGAACTTATTGCTAAAATTAATCTTAAAACAAAGAAAAATATTAAGAATGAGTAGATCATGAATTATAGTACACCAGTAATAATATTAAGAATGAGTAGATCATGAATTATAATACACCAGTAATAAATTAAGTGGGAACTAATTAAAAATAAAAGGCAACCTCTTCTTTTAGTAGAATGTGTGAAATAAAGCTCTTACGTAGGTTCCTACAAATAAATGTCAACAAATAGTATGTAATGGCCAACATAGTTATTAGATTATCACGGTTCCTGACTGAAACAAAACAAAGCAAAATACTCAAAGAATAAAAATGGTAATCACATTCTGTTAACAATGATGGTCACTAACATATATCAAAGCTTACCATATACCAGGGAATTTCACATACCCATCATATGAGACTATGTGATACATTGTTACAGTCTCTACTTTAAATATGACCAGAGGAGTGACCAGTACATGAAGCAGAGGATATTATTAACTGCATACTTTTCATAGGGAGGAATTATAAGTCCTCTGAGCTTTCTGTACACTGACTATGAAGAATAGCCTGATGATATCATTATGTATTTTATTATTTTATATTAACCTTGTAAGAGTTAAAACATAAGTATAAATGCAAATATTTTAAAGTCTTTTTTTCAAAGATGAAGTTGAAGCTCAGCATGTATAGATTATCCATAAATAGTGAGTTTCTGATACTAATAGGGTATAATTGGGTCTTTTAATTAAGATTTTGTAGTTATTTCAGTAAGTTAATTCTATCATGTTATTTTTAAATATAGTTTCTGTTTATACATTTATACCTATATTTCATAAGAATTATCAGTGTTTAACTTCTAGAAGAGGTAAAGGAAACTCAAATAAAAAGATAAGCTCAGATAAAAAGGTAGCAATAGTGAAATTTCTAAATGGTTCCTATCTTAATACCTATGTTTGAGGGAGAGAAACTTGAACTGGTTTATTAATTTCACTTATTTTATTGGTATTGTTGACCCACAAAGTTTCAGACAAAGCAGCGGTAAATCACAGAAGGTTACAGACGGAAAATTTAAATGATCTTAAATTTGTAAGAAATAAGATTTGACTGAGGCACACGCTGTCTACACTGTAAGTTAAGGAAACTTTCAACTATAATTAGAGAGGGCAGTAGAAATGAACAAACTCCCTATCTCCAATCTGCTATGAACACTGTGATGTTAAAACACTTGTCCTTATGAAGTTCCTTTACTTGTGAAAATTTCCACCTACGTGGAAATGGGGGAAATACCACTTGTTGTTTTTGGAGGAGATTAAAGTAGAACAAGTCTGTAAATTACCAAGAGTAGCTGTGATAGATGTACGCTGAAAAAAGGTGAAAAAAAGTACAGCCCTAAACAGGGGCATCTCCTGCTGCAGTCTCTGCCTAAGAGGTTCTGCAGAACAAAAGACAAGATTAGAAAAAGGCCAGTTTTGATTATTGCAGACCTCGGGCTCAACAAAGAAACACCTGCTAAGAGATAGCACTGGCTCCTTAAGACAGGCGGAGACGAGGCAGAACTCAGCAGCACCAGATGCAGCCACACCAGCAACAATCATTACAGTCATTTTTAGATAAATGTTATAATTTTTGAGTGTTTATACATGGGCACACACATTTTTTGTGCACATAACATTTTAAAGACAAGAGAATGTGATTGTTTTTTTCACTTACACTATACATACATTTGTTTTTCAATCTAAAAACTAATAATTTTTTAAAAGAATATCCTCTGCTCATCTTTCCTTGTATACTCACTATGGTTTGTTGCTCCTAGTTTTGTTGTTATGGCGTATACGTTAGAGACGTGTGCCCCCGATGAAAATTTCAAGACAGAAATGTTTAAAACATTGTGTCTCTCCTCAGTAAGGAGACCCTATATTTCCATGTGATCTTTCTTCCAGAAACTTATCTGTGAAAAGTTTCAAGCTGAGAGTCGGACTTTTACATCTTGGATTTTCAAAAAGCACCTAACATCTAATCATGCAATCCCACCCATGACTTTTTCCTTCAGTGAAAAATTCTGTGGCTTAATGACCAGGAGAAAAAAACAAAATCTCAAAAAGGAAGTCACCTTGTTTGAGAGAGTAACCTGACCAGTAACCATGATGTAGTATAATAAAAATGTTTAAAACAATAAAAATAACTATACCATGAAAGGATGGAGTATGTATCATTAATTTGTCCATAGATGGGGGAATGTAATTAGAAATAATCAATGAGAAAGCAATGACATGAAAACTTGTGAGAAATGTTCAGAATTCGCTTAGCTCCTGGAAATACCTTAGAATTTTATAATTTGACTGCACCATGGTGCAAAATTCTGTCTGTGGCAAACAGTATGTGCGTTATCAAGATCAGAGGTAGCCCCTTTGAGTTTAAGTGTCCAAAACAAGTATTTAGGAAATAATTTAGTTCTTCTAATTTTAGAAAATTATTATTTTAGAAACTGAATAAATTCCTGCAGTCATAAATTCTTTTAGTCCTAGATCTTGAATTAAGCAGAGCATGCCTTCACTTCACAATTGAATTCAAAATTAATTCCTTATTTCCCCTTATGTAGTGTTACTTAATGGACAACAGTATGGTACCTGGTCATACCCACTCTCGCTGTGTCCAGAACACGCAGCATCTGAATGTTTTAATGTGTCTTTAAATGTGTGCTAATCTGACCCCACATGACCCATAACCCAGGATTTTCATATCCGATATTTTTTTCTCACAAAAGACCCAGATGTGCCCAGAATTCCACATTGCTAACAGATTTAACAATTAATAGAAAGTGTTCAATAGATAAGAATAGATAGATATACTTGAAAAAATGAATAAATCTTTGCAGACCAAGTTCTGAGCTTTGCTAAAATCATTATAAGATAGTTTTGACACAGAAAAACAACCTACAAGTATATGAAAATTTGAAATGCAGCAAATGTGTTACAATGGATCAGTGGATGATTTGGGCTGAACTTACTTCATAGTTAGTAAAGTTTCCACTCTGACACCCTTGGAGATTAATGTACATTGTGATAATTAAATATAACTAGCTATTTACTTACCATATATACTCAAGTATAAGTCGACCCGAGTATAAGCCGACCCCCTTAATTTTACCCTAAAAACTGGGAAAACTTAGTGACTCGAGTATAAGCTGAGGTGGAAAATGCAGCAGCCACTGGTAAATTTCAAAAATACCGGTAACATTTTTTTATACATTTAAATACATGATTACATTTATAATACATGATTGTTTGATATACTGTATACCATTAACATACCACATTAACCCATAGTATTCAATGGCAACTTTATTAAAGTGAATAAACCATTTAAGACAGTAAAGCATTGTAAATAAATGGTTAAAAATCCTGAATCCTTATACTCCAAAACCCCTGATTATAAGGATTCAGGATTTATAAACATTTATTTACAAGACTTTACTGCCTTAAATGG
>CAUYPK010125631.1:0-32078 GCA_963574355.1 Loris lydekkerianus
AAACTGCCTCTACCTAGATACAGCCAATGTGGTACCATGCCACTGGCCCGACCCTGTCACTCACCTCTTCCCCCGCCTTCTTTCCCTGCCCCTTCTCCACAATAAAAAAATAAATAAATTCAAAAAAAAAAAAAAAAAGAATATAGTTATTGTGCTTTCAACTTCTTTTGAAAATAATTTAATTAGTGATCTTTAAAAATTTTCACGACAGCCCTAGACAAAAAGGTCCACAGGGGCTACCCGTGTGGGAACCCCCCTTTGGCTTACCTGCTTGGGAACTCCCCTTGTTTGCCTACACTTTGACCGTCTCCTCTTTTATCTATCAATAAAACCTGTTCTTTCGCTTACTCACGTGGTCCATGGATTCATTCTCAAACCTCCAAGAGCAAGGACTCGGTAGAGAGAAATTCCAGCCATAGCACTGCTGTGACTGTCTCTGGATTCTCCCAGAGACATACCCTAAGGAATGCTGCATGAACAGAACCATGGCAGCTATCCACTTTCTAGAGGATTATTTCTCACATACTGGGCCATGACCATTTGGGAATTTTAGATAAATCAGCCAATCAGCCATAGATTTTCTTTTCTTCTCTCATGAAAACCTCATTTTTATTTATTTTATTTTTTATGTATATTTTATTGTTTGGGATTCATTGAGGGTACCAAGAATTAGGTTACACTGATTACATTTGTTAGATGAGTCCCTCCTGGAATTAGGTACCGCCCCCAAAAGGTGCCATACACCATGATCCCCCATCCCCCTCCCTCCTGAAAACTCATTTTCAAAGACATAATTATGTGCCTCTTGATGTACGGTTCTTCCCATTAGCCTGCTTCTTCAGGGGGAAACTTGTCACTCTTGTAAGCTTGTGTAATACTGACCTTTATAACAAGCTATCCTAAAAGCTATGTCCATTACCAGTAGCTTCCATTTTAAGTAGTATTCCCAGAATTATAATGACACAGGCAGAGCTATTCTGTATCTCCTTAATTCCACGTATGCACTAGTTTCAAGTCACATTGACATTGTGCTTCTGCTGGGTTTGTGTATGGGTTTCATCTCACACGAAGCAGGAAAGTGTACTTCTGTTTCATGTTTCCTGGAAGAGCTCTCAAAATATATTTGCTGATGGCTGAGGTGCTTTCAATCTTGTGATCAGAAGAGAGTAGTTTCATTTACTAACTCCAGGGGTGGAGACTCTAATTCTCTCTGGAATTCTGCTTCATCTTTGTGTTCTTATGGTTTCCTGTACTCTTGGGTACTGAACCTGTATGTTTCCTCAGCTTCACCCAGTGGAAGTCCAGATACAAAATCCAATGCTCTTCACCAGTTTCAATGTAAGTAAAAACTCACCAAGGATTTTACCAACTTGACAAGTTTAAACTTGGGAGAGGTCATGGGAGGTTCATGGACATAACTCAGCATGTTCAGTTTCCTGAATTTATTGGAATTCCCTCACTCTATTCCTTTTATAACCTTCCTCTTCTCAAAAAGCAAACGTATGTGTCTCATTTCTCAAGCCTGGTAGTTTTTCTCTCTCATCTGGACATCGATGTTCAGCAAATATTCTAAACAGCATTTTCCAAACTCAATTTTCTCCTTAATAAAAAAAAACAAAACAACTCTTATCATGGGTTGAAAACACATCTATTATCTATAAAAAGGCACAATGAAGTAGATAACTATTAATCAAAATCTGCCCAACATTCACTTTTTTGCAAATGCAATTTGAGGCTTTATGAAAAATTTATCTTTTCACACATAAATGGCATCACATTAGGAATTACAAAATGTTTCCTACTTTTTAATCGTTAAACATCATGCCTTTGGATAGTTTTACGTAAATGAGTGTGAACAAGTACTTAGCCTTCCATTGAACAGTGCTTGTTAATTTATTTAACCAACATTCCACAATTAGCATTTAGGTTTTTTTGTAATTTGTGTTGTGACATGCAAAGCTATGAAAAATAATTATTTCATTATTATAAATTTTTATGTCTTAGAAACACATGTTGATGATTCTCCTTCTGATTTAAGTAAAAAATCAGTGCATTTGGTCCACTATATAAAAGGGCAATTAAAAAGTTAGATAAGAAAAAATATTTACAAATTTAGTATTTTTAACATGGTCTAAGGGAAGGCACATATATATATATATATATATTTTTTTTTAAATATATATATATATTTTAAATATATATATATATTTAAATATATATATATATTTTAAATATATATATATTTTTTTATTTTATTTATTTATTTATTTATTTTTGACATAGAGTCTCACTATGTCACCCTGGGTAGAGTGCTGTGGTGTTACAGCTCACCGCAACCTCATACTACTGAGCTTAAGCGATTCTCTTACCTCAGCCTCCCAAGTAGCTGGGACTACAGGCACCTGCCACAATGCCCGGCTATTTTTCTGTTGCAGTTGTCATAATGGCTTAACTGGCCCAGGCTGGGTTTGAACCCACCAGCCTCTGTGTATATGGCTGACGCTGTAGCCACTGTACTATGGGCACCAAGCCTACCTATGTATTTTTAAGTAACTCTTTTTTTTGAAGGTATTGTCACGGTCTTTTTTGGTTGTTTTTAAACAGAGAAAAAATATCAGATAACATGATGGACTCACTGGCAAATTTTATTTGAAGCATGCCAGGTAAACCATCTATAGATATGCAGTGCAAGTGAGCGGCAGAATTCTGTGATACTTGTTTTAATAGAACAGGAAATCAGATTTCTAGAAGCAATTCTTTTCTGTTCTAACAGAATGTTCCAGGGAAAGTGATCTTTCCAATGCTACAGTCACCAGGGAGTTTCCCTTTTTAGTAAGGATTGCAGCCTTGGAGAATCTAAGCACTGAAGAAATAAACCATCCATGATCTGTGTCTTTGGGGACACACACACAATCCCCAAACACCTGTATAAGGCCGCTGAAGAATAATTTACCAGTTACTTCAGTAATATTCCTTTAGTTTTTATGGAGTTAACACACCTACGTGTTATTGTAGGAAAAATTATACATAGATAAACACATGCAAATATTGATGTACACATATAATGAATCTATCTTGCTATCATTGGCATATAAAGAGCTACTTTCTTTGAAGTCGGGAGACAATATCATATAATGTAATATGTTTGTGTGCCCTAAAATACTTCATTTTTCTGTATTAAAAAAGATAATAAAGACTATATGTTAAAATTTTAAAATATTTCATTTTCACCGGGGCAAAGGTAAGTTAAAAATAATTTAATTCTAGTGAAATTTCATATTCCTCTAAAGATTTGATTACCTGTTTCTCTTCCAAAATTGAGACCACTATAACAAATCAAGTTTCCCTTTTGGTAATAATTTTGAGGGCGCTCAGAGACAAATTTTAAAATAGCCTTGAATATCACGGCTGGCACTGGTGTCTTCATCTTTGGTTCTGATTTTCTTTCTATTTTTTTTTTTTTTTCAACTTGTAGATATTTATTCAATAAAAGTAAGGATGGATGTGGGTGAAGATTCAGCTCTGGAATGTACCTCAAGGAGGCAGTGGGCAGAATGACTGAACCTGGGGGTTCTGATTTTCTATTGCCGTTATTTTATTACTTGTACCTGTTATTATAAGCCATATTAAACCTATATAAAAAATGTAGAAAAAGGACAGATTGCATATTTAGCAACACTAATGGTGGAATAGTTGTTTCTTTTTTTATGCCATATTCCTCCAAAATTAAAAATAATATTAAATGTTCCAGAAGAAACTAGAACCAAAGCTTCTATGCTTACTCATAGTCAACTCTGGCTGGTACTATAATTTAAAGAAATATTATTTTGTTGTTTTTAGTGTAATTTCAGTGCTTTCTTATTATGTTTTTCCCTAAAAGAGAAAGAGAATCAAATTGTATATCCTTTAATATGGCCAGATTTCCAAGTTTTGCTTTCAATTATTCTCTCAACAATAAACATTAAAATACATTTGGTAAGCTCTAGAAGAATGATACTCCTCTTAACAAATGATCATTTTTCTCTCAATATATTTGATCTAAAACAAAATCCATAGTCACAAAGGTATAGAAAAATAAACAGGAGAGTCAAAGTTATGATCCCTACAACTCAACGCCAAGACCGCCAGGATGGTTTATGGGAGAGTGTTATTTGGACTATTTCATCACTGTAATGTAATGACTCAGTTACTAATGATTTTCTTCATTCTACTGTATTTGAAGATACATACATAATTATAATAGTCCAATAACAAATATAAAGCATGTGCACATTGGTGTATGAGAATAAGGTCTTCCTGTCAAGAATTTACTATGGCCAAATGGGTTTAAACAGTAAAAACTTCTTTAAGTATTTCCTCGTTGAGTGTGTTTTGGAAGGAGAGGAAAAAAGCGGGTGCCTAGGACATTGTGGATAATGGATGTGTGGTAAGACAAGCCCTAATTCTCCACCAAACTTTGCTCACTTAGGCCCCTCCTAAACAAAGAAGTATTAAATGAATACCTCAGCGTGATGTGATTTAGCTCTTAAAAGGAAGACCAATTTGTTCTCAGACACAGATTTCCAATAGTTTGCCTAAAAGTAGTTTTTACTGCTTCTCCCACAGACTGTAACATGCTATTGATTTTTGTCAGCTTTGCAATTCCTTTTTTCTCTGTCTGCCGTCTCTTTCACAGTCTGGTTTAGAACGTCTCTCTCCTGCTGGGCATACTGCTGATGGGAACATTGAACTGAACTTCAGCCATTTTCCATCTAGGACTCAAAGAAGAATAGGGTTTTTGTTTCTTTAGCTCTTATTTACTGAGAAAAAAAAAAAGTCATCACCTTCTAGAAAGAATTAAGCTAACCAGAATTATGTCGTGGTAGCAAAACAGATTTAGATGCGATACCCACCAACGTCTCTGGCCTAATCCACTTTATGGCCTGTGTGCGCACACTGATTCCTTTGCAAACTGACCTGTACGACTTACAAACTAAAGGAAAGAAAATGAAGGTGAGGTTTTTTTTTTGAGAAAAAAATATGCACTTAATTTGAAAGGGAAACTTTATAGAATTAGAAAACCATTATGCTAACTCCCCAAAGAAAATCAGAGAATGAATTTCGATGTTCACGTAATATCTGAATTTGGGGGTGGGAAATAGTACTGAAAAAAGTCTAAAACTTTTGCATATAAAAGAGCTTCTGTGGAGAAAAGAAAAGTGAACAATTTTATCATATTCTAGAGACAGATGTCTATAAAGAGACAGAAACGTTGTTAAGTGGAAAATGTATAAATAAAAAAAAAAAGAAATGAAAATAAAATGTACAGAAGGCCAGTAGACTTTGACAGTAAAATAAGGACATATTTTAACACGTATAAACCAAAAGAAAAGACTGCCTTGTGGTTTTGTTTGGGTCAAATTAATTACTTCGTTTTGTGAGCACTCCCCGATGTTGGCAAAAGGGTGGTGAAACCGGTGGAGACTGAACTTTTCAGGGCTACAAACCTTTTTGGAAAATAGAAAGATAATTTGGTAAGATCTATTAATTGCAGAAAAAAACTGTTGAAACTTTTGATGTCATCCCTCTTCGGGCCACTTGTCCTAGAAAAATGGAATAAGGGTGATTAAAATTTTTTTTAATTTTATTCAACGATAAAAAGTAAAATTTTAAACCTGAATTAGAATTAATGCCACAGTATAGAAATTATCAATATTAATAAAAGGCCTTTATAGTTATTCGATAATTGTTTTCTTGGAATTACATTTTTTAAAGTGAGACAGAGAAGCATTTTTCTTAGCACATTAATTTCTTTGAATTGTCAAAATTTTCTCTGCAACAGCAAATTGTAAATAACCTCAGTTTCTGCTTTAGTGTGATGAAACATGAGAAATATATTTTGGTGAAATTAAAATTTCACCTTTTCGATCTCCAAAATGACCTGGATGCCTTTCTGAAGACCGTTAGGTTGTACAAATACGGAGTATGTGAGAACATTTAATAAACATGTAACATTGGCTTATTTATTTAATCTAGAGCTTTAGGTTCCTAATTTATAAAATGAGGATAATAATTTCTATTTTTCAAGATTCTTATAAGGATTAAATGAGGTTCATAGCTCCAATAAGATACTTGTATTTCTTTTCCAACTTTATATAGTAAAGTAAATAATCAGGAAAGTGTATGATCAAATTTCCTACCCTGAGCGACAAGAGGCCTGCTCTTATCCCATGCCTGCTGGAATTTTCTAAATGTAGGCCTCCTAGATACTTATTCTGTTTCAGCGTAAGTCATCTAATCTAGATGGAGTTGCTCTGGATCATTTATTGAGGTCAGTCTAACTTCACTGCTACCAAAACGTGAGAGTTGTACAATCACATGGATAATTCTAATTTTTTCTCACATTTCATCTTTATAGATTCATTACATAAAAGTTTTCCTTTTAATAACTAGGAGTATTTATCTCTAATCACATTATTTCCAAACCTTACATTTGTAACTGGAGCAGATATATAATTAAAAATTGAAAAACAATCACATTATATATACCAGATATATAATTAAAAATTGAAAATCAATCACAGCCTAGTTATAGTTTAGCTTTTGTTTGCTTATTGAACAACCATCTGAAGTCTGCATAGGCAATAGTGAGTCTGTGGAAACTCAGACTCTGTGGCCACCTCTGGTCACCTTTCCCAATCTCCAAGCTCAATCAGAATCATGTTTTATATTTAAGACCATTGATTTACCATGTTACAAACAACATAGTTCATAATTATTCTGATTACATGAGAAAATCCTTCCATATGATTGTATCAGTGCCTTGGAAGTCTCAATACGTCTAACTACAGATGGTCCCCAGGGTAATGAATGAGAAAGGTAAGTTTGTTCTTAAATTGAATTTGTTTGTAAGTTGGAACAGATGCCTACCTATTACCTGTAACAGCCTCCATTCATAAAGGTGAGTTATTTGTCAGACAGATGTTTGTAACTCAGGGATTACCGGAATAATCTCTGTTCATAAATGCAAGATGTACGTAAGTCGGATATTTGTAACTTGCCTGTATTTTATACCAGTGTTGGAAGACCAGGTTGTTTTATCCAGATGTCAACACGGGATTGGCTTAAGCTGAAAACAGAGGAGAAAATTCAAAGAACAGCAAACCCATTTTTTCTTTCTTTCTTTCTTTTTTTTTTGAGACAGAGCCTCCAACTACTGCCCTGGATAGGGTGCTGTGGTGTCACAGCTCACAGCAACCTCAAAATCCTGGGCTCAAGAGATTCTCTTGCCTCAGCATCCCAAGTAGCTGGGACCACAGGCGCCTGCCACAACGCCCAGCTGTTTTTTGGTTGTAGTTATCATTGTTTGGCAGGCCTGGGCTGGATTCGAACCCGCCAGCTCTGGTGTATGTGGCTGATGCCTTAGTCACTTGAGCTGTAGGCACCACCCTGCAAACCCATTTTTTTTACAAGAGAGGGTCATCACACTGAGTAGTAAATCCCCAAGCTCCACTTCAAAGTCAGGCCGAGGAAATAAAATATAAAGGGAGTATAGAAAGAAGATTCGCTTCCTCTAAAGAGAATGGCAGATTTTATTTACAGCCAAAGAGTGGGGACTCAATCAGATGCCAACATCACGGAAATAAAGCACAGGGTGCACCATCAGGGCTGAGAGCCCCACAGAGGGAAGCTGTGTGTTAGAAACATGGTATAGATTACAACCCTTAGACCTTTTAAGAACTTTCTCTATGGGGAGAATGTTGGTAAGGAAGTGATTAGAAAATAGGACTGAAAAAATTGTGCTGACTGGAGTGAAAAAGGAAGATTTCCTGCAATTTTTTAGACACATCCGGGCCTGCTCGACTGTCCATATTACTGGTACCAGCATCCTTGCAGGAGATGTATCTTTTGCAAGGTCTTCCAGAGTGCACAATATTACCTTTTTATGGTTTCCTTTTTATAGCAGATATTCCCTATTAAGGAAAATAGATTTTATTGCAGATTTTATTTTACTGTAAAAGTCAAAGTACTTTCAGGAAATAAACGTAGTATTTCCCCCAAGGTGCTTAGCCACAAAAGAATTTTAAAAAGTGGCAACTGGAAAAATGTTCCCCTTTCCTGTGAATAATTGGAGAAAAGAAAACTAATGGAACAATCTTCTGCTTGAAAAAAAAAGTTGTGTTAATGCAGGTTAAATCTGGGGTATTAGAAGTTGTAAAATTGTCCAGTGCATTTTACGCAATTGTCAGCCTATATGGAAATGGCAGATTCGCTTACACGTTCATTTTATTTTGATATCTACTATGCACCAACATCGTGCTGGGTGTTAACACCTTCAAGATAGCTCTAGTAGTACAGTACAATTCATCTCCCCATTTCAGATCTAAAACCATTAAGATATGAGGAGGAAAAAAAAACTCAGAAAAGCAGATAGAAACCAAAATACCAGCTTAATTACTGATAAAGCTCATCTTGCTGAATGTAGTCTTATGTTTCTGGCAAGCACTCTTTTTAATAATGAACCACAGAATTAAACAGCTCTTCCCCACCAGTCCCCACCTGTCTGGGTCTGCCTTCTCCCAATTATTTTGCCTGTGCAGTGGCCACTGCATCTTGGACATACCCAGAAGACCTATTCCTTTAGAAATCTCACCAGTGCACCTGCCCTCTTTGTAAACCACCTGTCTGTGTAGAGATTGCCAACTAGTAGTTCCCCTAAGACGCACCGAGTGTGGACACTAGGTTTTGCATGAAGATACTGATAAAGCAATGTTAGTAAACAGGAAAGGGTTATAGAGAGAGGAAAGAAGAATTTGATAGCCAGAGTCTGTAACTATGTTGCATCTGTGAGAAAGGTCCCTCCAGGCTGATGGAAATTTCTTCCTGGCAATGAGAAGTTAGAGGAATGGGCTGTACTAGGAGGCCCGCCATGCTTGGTCATTCACTGGGATTGACTCAAGGCAAACACAGTGGCCTTCAGATTGCAGCAGTGGGGCTGACCATCAACTATGACCCCGGTGGCAGCAGAAGACCAGGGTGGCTGCCATACAAATATGGTCCTTCTGAGTCTCCAGCCAGTATAGTTAAATATTGGTAGGAAACCAACTCAGCCTTTATCTACAAATGTCTTTGATTCACCTTCATGCTTCAAATGTATTCTCTATGTGACAACACAGTGCTGACAGCTATTATTTCTCAGTACTTTGAAAAGACCACATGTTTTCTAGCTTTCATTCTGGAGTAAGGAGTTAGCTTTCAGTCTAATTCTCTTTTTTAAAGTAAATTATTTGCTGGTAGGTGCTAAAATTGTCTGTGATGTTCTGCAATTTCTCTACCATGTGCCTAGGTGTAAATTTGATTTATTAATACCCACTGAGACGTAGTGGTATTATTGAATTTGGGCATTCATTTCTCCTATGAATTCTGAAGATTACCCACCTCTATTATCTCTTTCTGGAACTCAGATTAGACTTATACTCAATCTTCTTTTTCTGATCCTTGGGTAGTACCTGAGGATGGTTTTTCCTCAACTACAGGAAGAGCCAATTAAAAATTAGGTATTTCTGAAGATACTCTAAATAGTCCAAGGAAGTACTGAAGGTTTTGTTTTTAGGGCTACAAAGGTTTGAGCAGAGTTTGGGCATGCTAGAAGAATATCTTCTTGCTAATATTCAAACATGACAAAGGTGAATATATAAGATGATCTCTAGCTCCTTGGAATGTCAAAAATCTGTTGTTATGTTAATAAAAGGATGCTCAACTCAGTCTAAAGCCTCAAGTGTTGTTAAATATAGTACTGTGACCTGAATCCCATAGCAACATATGCAAAAAGGGCCTACCTCACCATTCTTTCAAGAATACTAAAATTAATTTAAAATGTTGTAGACAGGTGACTTGATGTCAACTTAGAGTGGATTAACAATTAATGGATTGACTCGAATAGTACAATAACCTGTCAAAATTATTTTAGATTGCCTCAGTGTTCTCGTGAAGCTTTAATCAATTGGAAAGAGTGCTTTAAAGAAGCAAATCTTCTTTTTTTTTTGGCTACAGTTCCCACTTACTATTCTGGGATTTTTTTTTAATTTCTTTCCTATAATTATAATTTGGGGAAAAAGACAACAAAAAAGAAGAAGGAAAAAGAAGAGACAATTATAATGATTGAAATGAACTAGTGCATTAGTAACTGGGAAGAACAAATACTTCTGTTTGTCCAGATGGTTGTCTTCTGAAAGTGTTCCTACCACCACCACCTCAAACTTCCTGCTTAGGTTCATAATGTAATTATGTCAGCCTACATCTCCCTGCACTACTAAGCTGTCTTTATCATTGCTTTCTTTTAAATCAACCCCCCCAAAAGTATATAAGCATTTAAAACAACACCTTGAACATAAGTGTTCACTAAATATTATTTTTTCACTCTAACAAAACTATCATACTGTTATCCAATTCCTTGTGAATGGAAGGCCTCTATAGTCCACAGGCTGTGTGGTTAAAGTCAGGGTCCTGGCAGAAAGTTCTATTTTCTTCATGAGAGGAGAAAAATGTTTTCATTGCATTGGCAGTAAAGAAACCTAATGGCTATCCAATCATTCTGCATCATTTTCCAGTAACATTATTAATATGTATCCATTTAAATCAAATATGTTGTTTATTGATATGTGTGTGTGGTAACATGATTTTTGAAAAATAAAGCTATGAATCTCACACAAACATTCCAGTCATTTTATTCAACTCAGGAATTAGTAAGTAAACTGGTAAGATGTAAAGACTGATTCCGAAGATAATCTGGAGAACAAGTTTTGACACATGAGAGTGTAGTATGTATAACACATACACATGCATGAATGCTAAAACAAATATATCACTCGATACTAACCTAGTTAACATCCCCTAGGCAGTGGTTCTCAACCTTCCTAATGCCGCAACCCTTTAATATAGTTTCTCATGTTGTACTGACCCCCAATAAGAAAATTATGTTCATTGCTACTTCATAACTGTAATTTTGCTACTGTGATGAATCATAATGTAAATATCTGATATGCAGGATGTGTTTTCCGATGGACTTAGGGGTCGCGACCCACAGGTTGAGAACCCTACCCTAGGGCCATATTTGTGGTTATCTTGTTTACATGGTAGAAATTACTTATATTTACATTGGCCATAATTTATGTCTATCACTATGGACAAATACTATTTACAGGCTAACAGTTCTCTAAAAATTAATTTCTAATTCACAACATTATCAAATAACCTACAAATAGAAAATCAACTAAACATGTATCCCCATATAGAGTGAGACCATCCCTGGGAGAGATTCTTAGATGATACTCGCTGAAATCCTTTGCCCATTCTCAAGTCTCAGAGAACTAAATATTGTGTTAGAGATATGAAAATGTGAATATGGTTGAAGACACATGACTTATATTGTTCCATTTACTCTGAACATAAAAATAAAGGCTGAGTCTGTTACATTACCTATTAGGTATAATACATTTATCTGATAGCTAGGGATAGAAATCGTTCTTGAGTAAGAAATTTTTTTCCTTACATATGTAGGAACATTGTCTTTGTCATTCTGGATTAATACTTCCTGTGTGTTGATGTGTGTGTGTGTCTATGTGGCAATATGTGCATTTTTAACATATTGCATGGAAAAAAAATCTGAGATGTAAGATAAAATTAAATAAATAAAAAGTCTTTACCACCAATCTCAATATAACTCCAAATGAGTTTATTTGTAATTTGTAATCTGAGAATACCATCTGCTATGCTAGCCTATATAACAGCTCCAGCGAATACTGTCTCATAATTAGGGAATTATTCTTTCAGAAATCTAAAGAGGAAATTTATATACAAAATTTTCCCATAGTTTTAAACATGATCCATGCTATTATGTTTTCTTCCTGCCAATTAACATTGAATTGTTTTAAGCTGTTTTAAATGATTGATCTTTTTGTAGAGTGACATGCTCTCTGTTCCTTATTTCTATCACTCTGTTCCTTATCAGATTCCACATCATTGATTAGTGCCCCATATTTATTTATTCATTTATTTTTATTTTATTTATTTTTATTTTTTTGAGGTAGGGACTCGCTCTGTTGCCCAAGGTGGAGTGCAGCAGTGTTACCACAATTTATTGCCAAATCCAACTCTCGGGCTCAATCAATGCTCCCACCTCAACAATCCAAGTAGCCAGGGGCTACAGGGGTGTACCACAATGCCCTGGCTAATTTTTTTTTTTACCTCTTGTATAAAGAAGGTCTTACTATGTTGCCCAGACTAGTCTCAAACTACATTCTCAAGCAATCCTCCTGGCTCAGCCTCCCAAACTGCCGGGGTTACTGGTGTGGGCCACCATGCCCAGCCGACCCATATTTATGAGTGAGCACTGTAACCTGAAATACACAGCTGGGTTACCTCTCCCAGTCTTCCCGTTACCTCCAGGAGACATCAGTAAGTCCAACTGCCCTACCTTGTTTGGGCCACAACAAAAGGCCTCAGAATGAATAATTTATCAACAATAGAAATTTCTAGAGTCTGTGAAATCCAAGATCAAGGTGCTGGCAGATTTAGTGTCTGGTAAGAGCTTTCTTTCTCACAGATGGTGCCTTCTATGTTCACACCTGGTAGAGAGGTAGGGAAGTAATACATCCCCCAGGCACTAATATCTCATGGCCTAATCACCTCCCAAAGGTCCCACGTTCTAGCACCATCACCTTGGCACTTAGGTTTCAGAATATGAACTTGTGGCGAAACATGAACATTCAGACTGTAACACCACCTACCCTGCCACTAACTCTTTTCCTTGTACACACACCTAGAGCAGGCCAGTTATAGCTTTGGATTGTACTTCCAGGTAGAAGAAAGGAAGATTAACAAGATTAGGATTTAGGGTAGTGGAAAGACATCCTATTAAGTTCCAGCAGTGTTTCACCAGGACTTTGAACTTGAGGTATTAGGTTCCTCAAGTTCCAGCTGAGCTATCAATATCATGCCATTCTTGACCTCAGCTTATCTACCCGGTTCTCTTGGGAAGACTGTGCAGAGAAAAAATGATTGGTAACTTCATTTAGACACCGAGCAGTTGTCACTGTTGATTCTCTCTGCAAAATACTAGTATTGGCTAAGATTTACTATAATGGTTGGACTTTTACATTAAAGCTGTTTTTATGACATAAAAAAAAGATAATTTTGCTTTTCATTTAAAAAGAATAAGAATGGCAAAGAAGTCTTTACAGTACATTTTTCTCAGCCATCTCTCAGCCGATGCCAAAATGTTACCAAAATGAATACCATGGGGGAAAGAGGAAAATAAAAAGGAAGCAAAAAAAAAAAAAAAAAGAAAAGAAAGAAAGAAAGAAAAGAACAGAAGTTTATATTATATACCAAGGGCTCTAGCACTGCCTGGGAAATAAGATGTTGCTGTGATACAGGTTTAGACTCAAAATTTCCCAGACTCATCACCTTCTACCAGTTGCTGAATGGGTAAACCTTGAACATGTATAATCTCTTTCCTCCTCAGTTTTCTCCTCCAAAAAATGGGAATAATAATGACTGTTGACATACTAGGTAACCTCCTATATGAAGCACATGGTACGTGACATGATTTTATAACCTTGTCTTTAATATTCAGTCGCTCTGTGAGAAGCACTTAGCATTTCAATGAGAAAAAGTGAACAATAAAAACTACCAGATCTAAATTATTAAGACTTTGCTTCTTACTATAAACAAAATGTAGATCTGTGTCTGTATTTCAGATTTGTTACGAACAAAATGAAAGATTTGGCCTCATAGGGGTATGGTCAAGAGTTGGCAGACATTAGTTTGCTAAACGTTTAACAGCACATCTGTGTTTCTCAGCGAGATCACACTAGCTGTATAACAAAGAGGAGAAATACATTGAAATGACCTTCCCTATTTTTAAGGAAGACAAGCAGAGGCATTTCATTTGGAGAAAAGTTAAATTCCATTTACGAAGTCTTCCTTTGAGCTGCGGCCACTACCTATCTTTTCCAAATTACTGTCATTATTTCTGACATATCTCCATTTTCTGGGGAAATAGCGTTTCCCAACATTTGCCCTATTATTTATTGTTCCTGTGATAGCTATTAAGGGATTGTGTTAATTGTAGAAAACATTTACTCTGTCACTGAATTATCATAATCATTCTTTTTGGTCAGCCGGAATGCAAACATTTCCAGGAAGTTGATAGAATCTCCCAAACAAATGGTATTTCTCTCTCTTCTCCAGACAGATTCAGACAGGACCTGCACGCTTGTTCTGACACTTTTTGCATTGTATTTGTCATGGTCAAAAGAAGGAATTATCAGTTAGAAGCTAAGCTACGCCTGAGTGTATCATTGAGGATATGTGGATATGTCAGGGGAATTGTTGAGTCCATCAAGCTCGACAGCTACTTAAATCTCAGACTCCATAGCCTCCACGGACAGAGTTTCTTCTAAGGGAAAAGGATGATGGACATAATGAAGCTTTATTTTGTAGTAAAGGGGTGAATATTCCTTGAATTTGGGAGTGGATATGTCTGTGCTTGGGATATATATGACAAAAGTTTGGAGGAAAAGTTGTAGGTTAAAACAGAAAGATGTTTCCTTTCTGAAACTGTAAGAAGTTGGAACATAAAGGATATGTTTTGGCACCTAATTACAGTGCATTGTACAGGGGCAAAAATGGCCTTTTCCCCTCTTTATGCTTTATATATAACTTTAACATCTTGAGAGCTCTAGTGATACATGATTCCCCCACTCACGACTGGACAGGGATTCCCCCATTCTGTCGGCCCAGGTGAGCTCAGAAATCAGATCCCCATTTCCAGCCCCAAGCAGGCTTCCTTTTCCAGACCACTCCGTCTGGGCTCTAACAAGATCAGGAACACAGCAGCCTGAGACGTTTTGGGGGTGGTTCCACCTTGAGAAAGGAGCACATACCCAATCCCTTCCCTGAAACAAAAACTGCAAAGACCTAATAACTTTGCCCAGGAGAGGGACTGCATTCAAGTTTGAAAGGGTATTTTTCCACTTACCAAATCCTAGCCAAAAAGTCACTCTCTAGACAACGTATAGCCCTAGAGACAAAGGACCCGAGAGCCAGGAACTTCTGACTGGGGTCATTCCCACTTGCCAGAAGCTCCGGTGCTTTTACTCCTTCATTTTTCCTCCTGTCTAATAAAATCCAATCTTACCACTATCTGGGATCCGTGGGTTCATCCTTCGAATCCCGGAGACCAAGGACCTACGGAAGAATTCTGGTAACACTAATGCCTCAGTGGTGGTGTCTGGCAGGAAGCTAAGAACCAGCAGCAGTGTCCCTTGGACATTGACAGGGGTGATGGCTGAACATGGAGATGCCCCTCAGGAGGTTGTGGGCGTCTTAACAGCGCTGGGCCAGGAGAGTCGAGGAAAATGAGCAGAGATGCTTCCAAGACCCCACGGGACCTGGGAGAAGCAAAAGTGAACAACACAACAAATGGCAGGGCCCAGCAGCTATTGGAGGCTCAATCCTGAAAAGTATTTGATGGTGAATGATTCTGCAAGAGGCTGAGGTACTTACTAACTTACAAAATGAAAGGAAATGCTTGCAAACTACGTGGGTCACTAGGGAAGTTTTGAGGCAGGCTGGGTGGGTGGTTCATTCCGCACAGCATATTCTTCCCACCTTCATGTCCCTGCTGCTAGAATTGCTAAGAAGAAAACTACCCAGAGGATGAATCCCCATAATAGCTAACCTGGTATCATGTATAAAGAAATGTAAAAATGAGGGTGGCGCCTGTGGCTCAAAGGGGTAGGGCGCCGGCCCCATGTGCCGGAGGTGGCGGGTTCAACCCCAGCCCTGGCCAAACACTGCAAAATAAATAAATAAATTAAATAAAATAAAAAAGAATTAAATGGGTAAGTGAATGAAAGTGGACCACTATGTAAGTCACAGGACTAGTGATTTCAGATCCTTACTGTATGTCTGGCAAAAAAAGTATGCCATGTATTTTTTTTTTTTTATTTCAGGTTAATATGAGGGTATATGTGAGCAGGTTTCATAAGTTGCTCTTGCAAGGCTAGAGTCCACATTGTAAGGTTGGAGTCTGCGTATACTGTGGAATGTTCTCCTCGGGTGGGAACTTACCTTTTTTTTTTTTTTTTTTAATGTATAAATGACATATGAGGAACTGTGTTAGGCCCTGAAGGATAAGAAAGGATTAAGGCTGACCACAGGAAAACAATGCAATCTACTTAACAAGAGGAGAGGCCTGGGACGAAATGAGGGGCCAGGCATATCAGATATCTATCAGAAATTTAAGAAATAAATGCTTTGTGTTTTGATAAGACAGAAAGGACAAATAATTCAGAAACTTTCACATATTTTTTCATTACTAATCAAAGTAAGGAATAATGAATAGTTTGTGTTGCCATTCGCTAAGTATGGTTCATGACATACAGCTACTTTTGAGAAAGGATTGTATAGCCAAATTGTAGAATTATTAACTCATATATCAGAGTATTTTTGTTTGTTTTTTTGTTTGTTTTTTTTCAGTTTTTGGCCGGGGTCTCTGTTTGAACCCACCACCTGCGGCATATGGGGCCGGCTCCCTAGTCCTTTGAGCCACAGGCGCCGCCCTATAACAGTTTTATTTATTTATTTATTTATTTATTTTTAGACAGAGTCTTACTTGTTGCCTTAGAGTGCTGTAGCATCATAGCTCACAGCAACCTCAAACTCTTGGACTCAAGTGATTCTCTCGCCTCCCAAGTAGCTGGGACAACAGGTGCCTGCCACTATACCCAGCTACTTTTAGAGACAGGGTCTCACTCTGGCTCAAGCGGGTCTCGAACCTGTGACCTTAGACAATCCACCAATCTCGGCCTCCCAGAGTGCCAGGATTATAGGTGTGAGCCACACACCCGGCTCATATTTCATTCTCTTGGAGAATCATCAAACATGAATATACTAAAGACCGTGTTAGCAGTTACAGTAAATAATCCTGATGAATTTAACCAATGTTTTCAAAGTTTCTTGAGTTAAGAGTTCTTTTTTTGTGGTACATTCTGCTGAAATAAGTTTAGAAAATGCTGACTTTTCAAAATATAAATTTAACGAGGATGAATTAAATTAAAAGTAAATTATTACAATGTAGGTTACTTTTATTAATTATTTCCTATTTTTCACTATTAATCAAAATTTATGATAATACTGATAAATTTCCACTTCCTTAAAAAGTTTAACTGTGTATGATTAATTATCTTAAGTAATAACATTCTCCCTTTATGACCCTGAAAAAAAAATTAAGCATTTATACCTTGAAATAGATGTGGCAAGTCAAGAATTACAAACAAATGAGGCCAGGCTGGGTGCCATAGAGAAGTTAGAGCACTGGCCTGGTAAACCAGGGGTATTAGTTAAATCCAACTCCTGGGCCTTCTGCTGATTAAAGAAAAAAAAAAAGACTCATTTGGCCAATGTGGTGGCTCACACCTATAATCCTTACATTCTGGGAGGCCAAGGCGGATAGATCAAAACTGAACTCAGGAGTTCAAAACCAGCCTGAGCAAGAGTGAGACCCCATCTCTACTAAAAATGAAAAGAAAAACCCAGTCAAGAGGATTGCACGAGCCTACAAGTTTGAGGTTGCTGTGAGCTATGATGACAGCACAGCACTCTACCAAGGTGCCCAGGTGGGACTCTGTCTCAAAAAAAAAAAAAAAAAAAGAAAAAGGAAAAAAAATGTGGACAGATTGAAATGTCCCATAGATAAATCAAGAAAATTAAATAATTTGAAAAGCATTGTATTTAAATTCTTACCTTATATGTAAACATGTTAAATGCATATTTTAGTTAAAATGTAAAAAGGAAGCCATTAAACTTTTCAGAAAATAGCAGTAAATACTTAGCTAATATGTGGTTATAATTTATAGGCATACAAAAAATATATATTTTTTGAGGTCAGTGCATCTGACTATTCTGATATAAAATATCTGCATGTTGGAAACGTCATAAATAAGATTAAAAAGCAAACATCGGATTGATAATGGTGCCAGGTAAAGGAATAGCTCAACCCACAGTTGCTGATTTTGAAAGGTTTAGGGGGAGAGGAGCAGCCAGAGAATGAGGAAAGCCTCTGAAAGAAGAAAGAGAAGGAAAAGGATTTTCTTCTAGAACCTCCATAAGAAATACAGCCCTGTCCACACCTTTAGCACAAGATCTGAAAAGTCTGCGTATAAACCTGTAAGGTAACAAATGTGTGTTGCTTCAAAGCCCTAAATTTGGGGCAATTTGTCATAGCATCCATGGAAAACTGATAAATCAGGCATAATACTGACATCTCATCCTAATACTTTCAAAGGTACAAAGCATTTATTCTAAGAAAAAGGAGGGAAAAAAGGTAGGATTTCTCTCCTGCCTCTAATAGGAAGCCTGAGGTGGTCTGAATCTGCCATCAGCCAGAGACTGCGCCATTCCCTCTGAGAGGGACCTCTCATTAACGATGACTTAGTTCAAAAAAGGGCTTACTCACAGGACAGATAATCATGAGAAAAAACTGTGAAACAGATCTACTTTTCTGGAAACTCAAAATCATTGTATTTCTATTTAAACATTAAATTAAGCCATTGTTTTTTGTATAGTTATCTTTTAATTGCACCTTTTGGGACACCTCAGCAGGAGGGACATAATTACAAGGTGTGATATGAGCAATTTTGTATTTGTTCAGCGACTAAGAATGGTTGAGAATTGTCCTCTTATTTTTCTGGGATAGTATTCAGATATTTAATGTGATTTGAATAAGACTGCAAGGTTTCTGAGCAATTACTTTGTACACATATTGAAAGCACAGCCCTCATTAAAATATAATCATCAAGTTCTATTTGATACAAGAATAGAGACACACAATGGATTCAGTGTCAATTTATAAAAAAAAAAGATCTATGGGGGAAAATATCTTGTATCTTTAGAGAGCAAACTACCAAGGCTGTCTATATCTACAAATGTCAACTCTAACAACTATCTAAGTCTATGACAAAGTTTAAATTGACAAGACTGAGCATGACTTACACTTACCTTCAAGGCACTATACCTATTTGCTTGCCTAATATACATAGGAATATAAATTCTTGGAAAAGACAATTCTTGAAAAAGAAAACCATGTTTTTGAGCATCCCTGACAAACTTAATATATAATAAACGTGATCCATTTTATTTGGTGAGGATGCTATAGAACTTATTGATGAAATTTGCCAAAAACACCTCAGCATTCCCATATTGAAACAACAAGTTCTTGCTGTCAAAAGAATAGGTTTTCATTTGGTCCCTCACCTGCTTAAAATAACAGATGACTTCATAAATATGGAATTAACTGTTGTCAGTCAAATTTAACATCATTATCTGAAGACTTCCTTTTAGTAAACACCAACAAATATGGACATTTGTGTGTGTCTCTGCCTGCATACATTTACATATGTATATGCATATATGTGCACAAATTGCCACCCCACACCACCTATGAGCTTAGACAAGTTCACAAACTCATCCCAGAAAAAGTGCCACATACCTCACTGCTGAACATCACTATGGTCACCTTCAAAGTGCTCCTTGTGGGACACTATGCCCTGATGCCAGTGCCTGGTCCACTCATCAAAGCACTTTTTCTAAGATGAGTTCATGAACTTGATTGTCTAACCTCGTACACACACAAATTCTGCAATTAGAGCTAAATGTAATAGGAATTAATTTTTTAAGCCAAAATTCATTCTAGTCATGAAAATTCTATAATTGGATAGTAAGAAGATCATACAGTTCAGCACCCACATTCTATTAAAAGGAAATCTGAGACCCAAAAGTGTTAAGAAACCAAACTGTAGATAGATCATGGCTAAAACTGAGATATCTATATACTTACACCTACTATTTACTCTTTTTGCTTTATTTTCATTCTACCTATGTTAACAATAAAATATGCCTGAATTTTTCATGAATGTGCAAATTTTAGTTTTTTAATGGGAATAAATCTGACTCAAAATGTTTCATTTATGAAAGGATGCCTACATGGTTGCCAACTATTGTATATAACAAATAAATACAAAGATACATAAAGAATAAATACCTACAAACTTGTGTTTGGCTTAGCTGATGAATGCATTCACTCAGATCTTTCCTAGTTATTTCTAACATGGTAGAAATACTGACTTAGTATGATCTTGTATTTTCTCTTTCTTTCTTTCTTCTTTCTTCTTTCTTCTTTCTTTCTTTCTTTTTTTTTTTTTTTTTTTTTTTTTTAGCCAGAAACCCAAAACGTCACCCTCGGTAGAGTGTCGTGTTGTCACAGCTCATAGTAACCTCAAACTCTTGGACTTAAGCTATTCTCTTACCTCAGCCTTCCAAGTAGCTGGAACTACAGGCTCCTGCCACAAATGCCCAGCTAATTTTTGTTGCAGTTGTCATGGTTGTTTAGCTGGCTCCAGCCAGGTTCGAACCCTCCAGCCTTGGTGTATGTGGCTGGGGCTATGGGTGCCAAGCCTACTTTTCTTTTTTCTACTTTTTTCCTCCAGCTATACGTAAGTAAAAGTTAAATAAATTCATGATAAAATAAATTTTAGATTTAATGCAAATGATTCAGAAAAGTAAATGTTTCCTGAACATTTTCCTGATAAATGTTTCTTTTATCTCTTCAAGACCTTACAAACTAATTTCATCAAGGGGAGATAAAAATTGAATATCTATTCTAGAATGTTTTAATGATATTTAATGATTTTATTTATAATTTTATTAACTAATATTCTTCTGGTATGCCTAGTAAGTTGTACTTTCTGATCAGAGACAGACACGACATGGTTTTGTGTGCCTCTTTCAAGGTATTTATTTATTTATTTTTGAAAAGGTCTCACTTTGTCATCTTGGTAGAGTGCTGTGGCCTAGTATCTCACAGGAACCTCAAACTCTTGGACTCAAGTGATTCTCTTGCCTCTGCCTCCCAAGTAGCTGGGGCTACAGGCACCCGCCACAAAGCCCGGGTATATTTACAGATGAGGTCTCACTACGGCTCAGGCTGGTCTCAAACCTGTGAGCTCAGGCAATCCTCTGGCCTCAGCCTCCCAGAGTATTGGGATTACAGGCATGAACCACCATTCTCAGTCCCTCTTTCAAGATTTTTATTCTGGACTTTCTGCTGTCAGTTTTCTTTTGTCACTATGCACATGACACCCAATCTCTAGAAGCATGTTCCTCTCCCTCAAATACCACAGTGGGCATAAGTTAAGTGCGTACAGGTATCTTGCTAGATCAATTCATTGAGCTTTTTTCTGCCTACTCCCACGTGATTAAAGTTGAAAATCAAATCTGTGATTGAATACTATATCACGTAGAAGTTTCTCCTTAATAGTAATCATTTGTACATATAAATACAATGCATTCTTTTGACTTTTACACTTAAAAATTGTACACAAGTCAATCTCTTTAGCCATAGCCAAAGTCCTGCTAAAACCATAGTCTACAGAGGAATGTTACAGAAAGAAAGAGACAAATGACATCAAGAAATCTTGACTCCATTCGCATACTTTTTTGATATTTCTTGAACACAAATCTCCCACAACAACAATCTTTGATCGCTCTTTATGCTTCTGTCCATTTCCCTCCCTCTCCCAAAGCTGCTCTTCCCCTTTTCAACTTCAAAATATGTATGGGGCCAATACTATCTATATGGCAAGTGCTAGAGAAAAGAACTGTGAGCCAAAGAGAGCCTTGGCCTTCAGGAAGCTTTTATCCTGGTGAGAAAGTAAGATAACATACATGTAAATAGATGATCTAATAAAAATAAAGCCAGATAAAGGCTCAGAGGCCAATAGTGAGTCAAAGTTTTCAGGGACCTGAAGGTACTGGGGCCAAGAGAGACCTGACACTTCTGGAGAAAGAGAATTAGTCTCTGTCTTTTGTGGAAAACTGATCTCCCTGGCCTTAAAAATGCCAAGAATGAGCTGGGGGGATGAATTGCTTAGCAGATTGCTCCTAAGGCTGGGAGGGGAGGGTGATGAGGAACCCCGACTCCCGGGGACTTAGCCCAGGAAGGCGTTTGCATGTCTTTTCCTAAACTGTCCATCCGTCGGGCAGAGATGGCTTTGACTTTGCCTGCTCCTGAGACTGAACCACTTGTAGCCTGAACTTCAACCTTCCAAAACAGAAAACAGAGGCCTGCCTAACAGATACTGACATTCAAAGAAAGAGTGACCAGAACAATCAGAATTCATATCCAGAGATTTAAAGCTGCTGAGGGACATACATAAAAATGACAGTTCAATGAAAAATAATAAGTATAGCACATACTTGGAGAAAGAATATTTGGAGATTAATAACCAAACAATTCAGTAGGTATGTTGAAGGAGAAGACTTTTCCTACTCAAATGTGTGTCCTGGAAGATCAAGTACAAGAACTATTCTAAAGTACAGAGAAAAGAATTAGAAAAAAATCCAAACGATGAGAGAAAAGAAAACAATATCTGGAGGATATCACAGTGGAGTCAGTATGACAGTAAAAGGAATTTCAGCAAGAGAAAAAAAGATCAATTTCACTACAAAAAGGAAAATAATTTTCTCAACTAAAAACCTGACATCACAAATTAGATAGTTTCTGTAGGATCCAGACCAGATTGACGAGAAATGACACAGACATCTTAGACATCCTGTGAAGTTCCTGAACTCTGAGAACTCTAAGAGAGGGAGAAAAAATGTTCCAAGGTTCAGGGTAGAAAAAAGAAAGAAAAGAAAAGTCAGACACCTCACTTGCAACAGTGGAAGGCAGGAGATAGTGAATTAATGGTCTGTGAAGCTAGTGTATGATGCCCCATGATCATATCAATGTACGCAGCTATGATTTAATAAAAAAAAAAAAAAAAAAAAAAAAAAACAGCCACCAACCACTGAAAGGGAAAAGGTGCGGTTCAAGAATCCAGCTTTTATTTCGCTTCAAGGTTAAGGAAGAATATAAGAGAAATTCTCTTCCTGTTTTCTCTCTTAAAGAAAAGGTAGCAGTGTCTTAACAAACCAGAAAAGAAGCCTAAAGGTCTCAGAAAAGGAAAGAAAAAAAAAAAAAAAGGCCAGTGGAGATTAATATAATAAATCTTTACATGTCTATATAGATGTACATACATTTGTGTGTGTGCACGCACACATGCATGCACCTATTTATGTGAGTACATACCACATACCACACATGTTCTCTTTTGGAGAACACTTAGGGACCTAAAAATAGAAATGCCCTTCAATCCTACAATTCCAGGTATGTATACAATAACTAAGAAAATACCATAAAGGCCGTGTTAACCAGTTTGATGAAAATATTTCAAATTATGTATAAAACCAGCACATTGCACCCTGTGATTGCATTAATGTACACAGCTATGATTTAATAAAAAAAAAAAAATTGAAAAACAAACAAACAAATTCTTCTCTTTAATACTGTCTTGACCTATGTTTTAAAGCCTGAAAAGGCTTGTCTTTTCCCTTATTGAGAAGTTGATTAAATCCACACCCCAATCTCTTCCCTTGTCTGGCTCTCACACTCTGGGCCACTACGCACCTGTTCTATGTTCCTGAGTTAGTTACTAGACACCTAATGAGAGCCCCTATGCCCCAGAGCCCTAGACAATATTCAAATTAGTCTGTTCCAGGGATAGAAAAACCCAGGTAACTGAGTCCCACCTGCCACTGAATGAACTTGCCCCGACTGCTCCAGAGGAGACCTGTGTGACCTTGTGTAGTGGCACTGCCTCCTGTCAAGATGAAAGGTAACAGAGTTCTGCCTTTCTTCTTAGTATCATTGGGTTGACTCCCACCATCAAAAGAGTCTTCAAAGCATATCAAAGTGCAAAAGGATAATGTATTTCTGAATAAAAAGTCATTACAGAAAAAAAATGTACTCCATAGAAAATTTTGATAATATCCTAGAGTTAAAAGTACTAAACTGCTTCCCCCAAATCTTAGAGTTAAGCATGGTGAAGTAGGTCGAAGATTTTTGAAAGCAATAATTCCCAGGGGAAGCCGGGAGAAATCATGAGTTCTATTTTAGGCACACCAAATTTAAACCATCTCTTGAACATCACAGTAGAGATATTAAATAAGTGGTTTGAGTCTGGAGCTCGAACGGCATCAATTTGGGAGTCATTGGTGTAACATTACATGTTAAGGAGTTGTAAAATTTGAGAAGGTTACTTAAAGATATCAGGTAGAAGAACAGACTGTGAACATATCAGTATTTAAAAGTCAAGAACAGAGGAAGCTCAGGTGAAAGGGACTAGTAGAATCCTTCATGCTATTAGAAGAATCCAGAAAGGTAGGAGCAAAGCCTGGAAAGTATAGTATCCCTGAATCCAGATAAAGAAAGCATTTAAAGGGGAGAGAGAGAGAGAGAGAGAGAGAGAGAGAGAGAGAGAGAGAGAGAGAGAGAAGGAGAGAGAGAGAGAGAGAGAGAGAGAGAAGAGGAGAGAGAGAGAGAGAGACTACATCAAGTGCTTTAGAAAGTTGAGTATCACGAATATTTAGAATTGGGCATTGCATTGGAAAGATGGAAGTCTTTAATGACCTTGGCAGAAGTAATTTCAGTCTGGTGTGGACAAGATCTCATTGCAGAAGTTTCTAGAGAAAATGGAAAGGGAAGTGTAGCGACAGCAAATAGAGCTAATGCTTTCTGAAGACGTCCCTGTAAGAAGAAGCAATGGAAAACAGCAGCAGCTACTAGAAAATGTAAGATTCGGGCAGATGCTTGGTTTAGTTTTGTTTTAAGATGAAAGATGGTCCATCTCGTTTTGATTTGAATGATCCAGGGTGGGGGATGTTTCAGGGGTATGAAGTATGAGAAAAAGAAGAGGGAAGAGTGAGAGAGAAAGAAAGAGAGAATTTTGGAAGGAACGAAGCCTTTGAATGGAAAATAATAAATGGTATTCTGTACGTAAATGGAGGGATTTGTGGAGATGGAGGCAGAACAGCTCATTCTCACAATCCAGGGAAGGATAGATTGTAAGGGGCCAGATACAAGTAGTCAGGTGTGATAGAGGAAGCTCATTCTTTCCTGATTGCTTCTCTTTTCAAATAAGCATGGTTTCAAATAAGCTTACAGAAGAGGAGAGGGTCTGGGAGCAGAAATGTTCACTGACTAGGGAAATGATTGAAGGGCAGTGCTGAGGCCCAATTGGAGATTTTTAATAAACACTTATAATAATAACACATGACTTTATTTCCTCTTCAACGATAGCCACCTGCTAAGAGATCTTGGCAGAGATTATTAGTTAGAATTGGGTTTGTCTGGATCAGAACAATGGAAAGATTTTAGGGGATTGAGGGGGTGTAGGGGGAAGAAGAGTCAGAGAGAGACCTTAGTTCTGAGGGCTTTAAGTTTCCTTTAATGTGAAGCCACCAGTATGCCAAGACCCATATTTCGAGTATCATTTTCTGAGCCTCAACGAAGCTTAAATAAGAAGAAAGAAATCAAATCAATTGGTGCAATTACTAAGGTATGAACAATTCCAACCTTTCTCCTCATTTTGGCTTTGCCTGGCACTATTTCTTATTATTTTCCTTCTTGTGGCAAATTTTGTCAGATTTTTGAAATCTTGTGAGATGGAATTTGGAGGAGTTAGGGGGAACGTAGGAGCAATATAAAGAAGACACTTCTTGAGGGCAGGATTGGGAAATGCCCTCAATGCCTACCTTTCTTGGCTTAGATTCCTTAATCCACCATAACCTCACCATGCCCAGACAGAATTTTTATCTATTCTTCTGAGGGAAGCTTCTAGAGATTACCTAGGAGACTATCTGCATAATAAGCGAACCTTTGTTCGCAGTGAAGTTCTGCCCTCACCTTCCTGCCATTTGCTGCCACCTCCCACACCACTCAGAGGAACTTTGTCCCTGCCAAATATGTGTTCTCTGAGCTCATTCAATTTCCCTAAAAATTTTTCATAACCCCCCCAACTTGCCAACTTTGTCCCATTTCTCTCTGTCTATAAAGAAGATATGTGTGTGTATATAAAGCCTCAACCATCTAGCTCTTCCTTGAGTCTCATATTTCAGGGCTTCTGTACCTATTACACACATTAATAAATCTGCATGCCTTTTCTTCTATTAATCTATTGTCAATCATTTCCCTGAACTTTCACAGGAAATAGAAGGGACATTTGTTCTGTAATTTCTACGACACTTCACCAGTGTTGGACTGGAAGTAAAATGCTGTAGTTGACCTTAGCAAGTTGAGTACTCTTGGTGGATAAGTGTATAAACTAACTGCAGGTTATGAACCTTAAACCTTCCCACAATGCCCTGCACAATCCCCTGTTTTCAGAACCTTTTTATTAGAATGAAATCAACTATAACAATCAAGTAGAAGCAGTTGCATTTAAAACCATTGATTTGGCCACAAAAATACATATACAGAAGGAAAACATGTTTATTCTTACTTGAAAGTGGAAGTTTATTATAAAATATGTCGCGGAGGGTCTGTGTAGTTAAACTTAATATGTGCAATGTTAACTCTCTAACATTTAATATATATACCCCTATTTGATGTAAAATGCTATTTATCATTTAGGAGTCTACTAGAGAGTCTTAATTATCTCTAAAATGGGGAATATTTTAATAATTTTCACTGCAGGGTTGAGAGCTATTTTAACTTAACTCAAAGAATGATATAATGAAGAGAATTTTAGTAACAATGTACTTCATTATTTTTTTTTTTAAATCCCACAGCATAAAACACTAAGAAGAAAGAATGTATAGATTGTTTAGGTACAAGAACCAAGCAAGCAATGAAGTACTCAAAATAACTTGGCAAGGCTCTTGGCAACAGTCAAGTGAGGACAAAGACTTTGTATGCACACAACTGGTTCAAATCCTTCGTGTCAATTAGCCTACGTTCTCCAGGACAGAAAATTGCTCTAACATTTTTTTTACTGATATAGGAAACTGGATGATTTTGCTGATTCATGTTTCAGTTCACTGATTGCTCTGTGTGATTTGGCCAACCTCAACCTCCTGGCAAGGAATTTTGTCCTTCTCCCTTCCACAGCATGCTTTGTCTGAGAAAATGAGTTTCCCAGAAGAATGAGTACAGCTTTTCTTTACAGCAACATAATAGAGATAATCATTTTTCTCCAACCATAATCTCCACACACTCCAAAGCAGCCAACCAATAGTGCATTGCCGTGCGGTGAGACTTAAACGCTTAAACTTGCCAGAGAATGCAACTCAAATGACATCAAAATAGAATATTTTTGTGCATGTCACAGAGGGGAAAACATACTGAAATATTCTGATTTAGGTTAATTTAAATTGTTCTTGAGACGAGAAAGAAAAACAAGAACCTGCCAAATTCACAGCGAGCTGCCGTATTTGTGCTCATAAACACAGTATGACAAATGTTCTACCTTCGAGAAAACATCTTGTGCCGAGCTTTTCCCAGAAACAGAAGTGAGCCTGTGTGTTTGGGTCCATGCTCATTTACAGCATTGTTGATCCAGAGACGATCTCACACTGCGTGGGGATTGATGCTTCCATTAAGATGACTTGGGCTCTCATTTCGTGTTCCCGTTCTTACCGAGATAAACCCTTGATTTCTTTTGATGCAGAAAAACAAAAAGAATATAGTATGTAAATGACATAATCATCTTTAAACTAAAATCCTATAATTTCATAGCTATGCTGGATACTTTTGCAAAGATCTGTCTATTTTAGTACACTTGGGTGGAGGGGAGGAGAGTGGAAAAAATAAAGCCCAATAGTAATATTGAACATTGGATGGCAGGCGCTGTGCTTTACGGAAACAGCATCAAGAGGGGCTTTGCCCTGCTGTCTGCCTAGAAAACTCTTCCCTGAGAAGTAGTGATTGCTCTTTCCCTCTTCCTCTCTAAGTCTTTGTTAAAATCTCATTCCTCCACACAAGCTATCCCTGACTATCATTATGTAGAAAGAAAAAATACATGACCCATCACACTATTCTCCATTCCTTGAATTGTTGGTTCTCCAAAGCCTTTTTCATCATTTGGCTATTGCATATTTATTTGCTTTGTTTATTACCCATCCTTCTCCAAACACACATGCTACAATGCAAGTTTTATGAGAATAGGAATTTTGTCTATTTTAAGATCTGCTATATCTCCCATGCCTAGGACAGAGCCTGGTTCACATTTTCTCTATAAATAAATAAATTCCTCACCTCTCCCTTAGTTCTTCCTTACTTGGAAGACTTAAGCTGAATCTGCATTTCTTCTTCAGTCAATACATCTTTATTTGTGATTTTTTTTTTTTTTTTTTTTTGAGACGGAGTCTCACTATGTTGCCCTCAGTAGAGTGCCATGGTGTTGTGGTGTCGCAGCTCACAGCAACCTCAAGCTCTTGGGTTTAAGCAATTCTCTTGCCTCAACCTCCCAAGTAGCTGGGACTATAGGTGCCTGCCACAATGCCCGACTATTTTTTGGTTGCAGTTGTTTAGTTGGTCCGGGCTGGATTCAAACCTGCCACCCTCGTTGTATGTGGCTGGCACCGAAACCACTGCACTACAGGCGCTGAGCCTTTGTGATTCTTAATAGACATCCCAGTAAAGGTGTTGAGAAGGCAGTAGTATCTCAGGCCTCAAGTTCAGGGGAGAGACCCAGACGGAAGATAAAATTGGGAGTCAAGTCCATTTTGATGGTATTTAAAACCATGATAGTGCATGAGATTGCCAAGGAAGCAAGTGCAGGTAGAAATAAGAAAAGGATCCACAACTGAGACCTGGGCTCCCAATATTTATAGGTCAGGCAGTGAAAAGAATAGCAACAGAGGCTGAGCAGGAGTTTCAGAGCAGCAGGAGCAAAACCATGCAAGGGTGGGGTCTAGAAGCCAAGTGAGGACAGTGTGTCCAGTACAAGGAGAGGCTGTCCAGTCACATGCTGGTGAGGGTCAAGAAAGACAGGAACAGGGAACTGGGGAATTTACACTAGTAAGAAAGGAAATTGACCCCCTTACATAGGAGGAATTTAGGTACAGAGATATGGGCAGGAGAGTTTGGTAGAGACACAGATTGTAGACAATCCTTTTGAGTAGTTTTTGGACACAGGGAAGGAAAAAAGAGAAGAATGTAGTCGAGATAAGGAAGATAAGGTGGTTGTTGTTATCAAGAGAAATAATAGCTAGCTGTACACGTATTCTGCTGCAGCCCCTGAGCACAGACCAACTACAGAGAAGATTTCTCTTGTTTGGTTTTATGTGATCTGGATAAGCGAAGCGCTCATTTGATATTCAGTTCAAATGCTGGAATTCACATTCTTAGAATATCTTAGCTGGAAATCTCACTGATACCTCATAAGCCAGATGCATTGCGTTCTACCAGGCATTATTGGTTTGCCACCATATAAGGGAAAAGGAGCTTAACATTGATGAGAGGACAATTTATTTGATCTGCTTTATTATGAACTGAAAATGAATATACTGAACCACATAGCTCTAGACTGCTGAGAATGTTCTGGTCGAATTGATCCCCTGGAAACTCTCGTATAACAGAAAAGGATTGCTCTGTGGCACAGGCACTACAGATAACGTTAATTTTTTTAAGTGTTGCTGAAGGTACTAACACCAAGATTGGTGGAATTTTTTGATATTAATCAATTCTCAAAACTCTTTCTTCCAGTCCTAGGACCTCATCATATTATAAAATATTCTGAGAAATAGGACAGGTTTGGGCGGCCATTGTCGGGACCCTTTTGGGATCCAGGTGGTCCTGCCAATGCCAGCAACAGCACGGCAAGGTTTGGAGTTTGGGCCAAGGCTGCAGAGCTCAGTGTCCAAAATTCACAGGCCACGAAGCAGACCCCTCCTTCCAGAATTCACCCCTCTCCAAGGAGCTATGCTTGGGCCTACAATGCTCCAGAACATTGGCAAATGCCTAATCCTCCTTCCCAGTTATGGAGACTCCAGGGCCACCTGTCACTTTCTCCCCCCTCCCTGCACCAAACCTCTGCATTCAGACAAGCTCAGCTTAATCACGCACATAAGTCTAGGGGCTTCACAAAAGCCTCTTTAGAGATTTTCTTCTAGACACTTGTCTACCCTGAAATTTTCCTTTTCTGCCAGCAAGTGCACAGAAAGACTTTATCTCTACTCTTGGAATACAGAGATTTTAAGAATGAAGGACCACCTGGGGAATGGCCAGGCACAGGGACTCAGCTTTCTCAAATGAATCACCCTGCTGCAACAGCAGTCTAAAATGGGATCGCCAAGCAAACCATTAGTCAGAAGCTAAAAACTATTGTGCCCTTTTCAGTTTTTTATTGCCTTTTTTTTAATGGTCCTAAAATTCAGAGGTTCTATAGATTAGAGACATTGTCCTTCTTACTGCTACTTGAATGTAAGTCCCACCATGACTGTCAGCTCTGCTCGCTAAAGAATAAAACACCTTACACCTGCGGTGCATCTTAACAAGGGTATATGTGAAACTTAGTAAATGTAGAATATAAATATCTTAACACAATAACTAAGAAAATGCCAGGAAGGCTATGTTGACCAGTGTGATGAAGATATGTCAAATGGTCTATAAAACCAGTGTATGGTGTCCAGTTATCGCATTAATGTACACGGCTATGATTTAATTTTAAAAAAAAAGAAGAAGAAGAATAAAACACCTTGGTGTTGGGGTGATGCCGTGCCCCACTCAGTGCTCTAAAATCCAACATCTTCTTCAATTTAATTCCATGCATATTTGAAAACCAAGATGCAATATGGAAAATAATCATTTCATTTACCAAAACAGAACTTATAGTGAAGCAGATGCATAAGAAAAGTAAATGAATAACATTATTAAAAGGATTTGTTCTATGAAATGTGGACTCAGTAAAAATGCCATGCTCAAGGATGCAGAAGGCCGTGTGTGCCCCAGGTTCCCCAGTCCTGCATGTAGTTCTGCAGAGAGGAGCTTGGAGGAGCAGTGCAAGGCTGTGTTTGACATCAGTCTTAAGGAAGTGAATTTCAAAGTGTGGGTCCTGATCCATTCATTACAGGGAAATAATTTATCAGATATGTAAAGTATTTTAAAGAAGTAAATCAAATTGAATAGAAATGAAACATCAGAAGGCATCACAGGTGGTAAGCATAAGTACTGCTTCTTAAATTCTAGCTTGAAATATATGTAAGTATATGCTCTGGTCATGATATAAAACGTATTTTTTCAATTTGTTTTGGCTGAAGTATAAAGCAATGTATATAGATGTGGTGCAGCATATAATCAGATAAGAATGAGAGATGGTGTTTCAAAGAGAGGGAACATCATATACACAGCACAGATAGAAGAAAGATGTAGAAAGTGCTGTAGACATAAGGAGTTGTCTAACTTACCAAAATCATTGAAAAACTGAAAGAATCACAGGAGATAGAAACATATAGACATCTTGGGAAGTATCTGAAACCTACAATGTCCCCCACTAGACATTTCTTCCTGCCCTATATCTTTTCTACCTTACTTTTACCATAATTGGCATCTCCCACTCATTTGCTCAACAAGTCAAAAAACAGGATTATCACCTTCATTCCCTCCTCCCCACATGAATCCATCAATGAGTCCTGTTAGCTGCATCTAAAATGACTTCTAATTATCTGCCCTGCTCTGCTGCTGCTTCCACCGTGGTTCAAGCACCCATATTCTTTTGCTTAGACTACTTCAGCCGTTTGTTTTTTTTTTTTTTTTAGATTTTTCAGTTACATTTATTTAATCCAAATTATGAAATACACATGATATTGTGAAAAATTAATTCCTTTTATAAACATAGCCATATATATACTACAAGTAGACAGAGTAATTCAACGAGGTTAGTATTTAAAGAAAGTAGGAAAGAGATAAAATAATATTTCTTCCACTTTAAAGAGCTGTGAATTCTTCTTGAACAGCACATTTTTTTATTATTAAATAATAGCTGTGTACATTAATACAATCATAGAGTACAATACACTGGTTTTATAGACTGTTTGACATGTTTTCATCACACTGGTTAACATAGCCTTCCTGGCATTTTCTTAGTTATTGTGTTAAGACATTTATATTCTACATTTACTAAGTTTCACATGTACCCTTGTAAGATGCACCGCAG
>CAUYPK010125633.1:0-15133 GCA_963574355.1 Loris lydekkerianus
CGATGAGCCACCCAGGCACTTCCCAAAGGTGAAACCCCACCAAAAAAAGATCATGGTTACTGTATGGTGGTCAGTGGCTGGTATGATTCACTATAACTTTCTGCAACCAGGCCAAACCATCACAGCAGAGTCCTATTGTGAGGAAATCAATGAAATGTACCAAAAATTGCGTCAGCAGCAGCCAGCACTGGTCAACAGAAGAGGTCCGATCCTGCTCCACAACAACGCCCGGCCGCACATCTCACAAATCACCATCGGAAAATTAAAAGAATTGAGCTTTGAAGTTCTTCCCCACCCACCATACTCCTCAGACCTCTTGCCAACCAACTACCATCTTTTCAAGCACTTCGATAACTTTCTAATCGATAGAACCATTGCCAATCAGGACCTAGCAAAAACGGCCTTCGTTGACTTCATCGAATCCCGAGCACCCAATTTTTATGCTGACGGAATTAATCGACTTGTGTTACGTTGGCAAAAGTGCACTGATTCGAATGGCGCTTATTTTGATTAAATTGAATAAATATTCACTGAGATATTACAGTTTAAAGTAGACTCATAAAAATGGACAAAACTTTTGAAATGACTAGAATCCATGGAAGCTTCCATATTGTCTTTGTTGGATCACTCGGTGGGGAGGGAAACTGGTCTCTAGGCCATGAGGACCCTCTGGAAAGGGCTACCTGGGGAGGAGCTAAGGCCTCCTGCCAGCAGCCAGCATCCACCTGCCTGGGGGTGAGTGAGTTGGTCACCTCAGAAGCGGCTCCTCCCACCCCAGGCAAGAGCCCTGAGATCTTGATCACCATCTTTTGAGAGACCCTGAACCTCAGAAACTGTGGGATAATAAATGTTTGCTGTTGTTTCCAGCCACTAAGTTTTGAGATAATGAAGCACGTTCCAATAGCTAAATCATCCAAAAGCCAAATTCCTCACAGTGGCCTATGAGACCGCAGGTCATCTGTCCTCTTTCTTTGACTCCCCTTTTCATTCTACTTCAGACACACTGGTCACCCTGCTTCTCTTAGAACTTGGCAGGCATGCGCCTGCCTCTGACACTCTGCATTTGTGGGTCGCCTTGCCCAAACTACTCTCTCTCTCAGATACCGAGTGACTCGCACCCCTCACCTTCCTCAAGTCTTGGTTCAAACCTTACCTTCTAAATGAAGCTTTCCCTGGTCACCATATTCCAAATGAAAATCATTCCCCTTGCCTGGTGATTCCATCCGTCTCCCCTGGTTTATTTTTCTCCATCACCCTTATCACCATTTAACCTGTTATATATTTTACTTGTCCATCTTCATTATCATTGGCGCCACATGGGCAAGGATTTTTGTGGGTTTTGTTTAGGGCATCCTTAGAGTCCAGAGCAGTACCTCACACACAGGAAAAAATGAATCTAGTTAGCTTTAAAAAGTAAACACATTATTAGGATTCCTTGTAGGGAAATTAGAAACTGTAATAAGTCTTCGGAATAAATTAAGAACTGCTATCTGGAAATATTCAATACTAGCACTTTTCTAGTACCGTATATACTCGAGTATAAGCCGAGTGTTTTCGGCATAAAATTTGTGCCGAGTTCGGGTTTTTCAGCACAAATTTTGTGCCGGAAAAAACTCGGCTTATACTCGAGTATATACGGTATATTCTTTTTGATCGCTTTCATCAGTGCCATTTAAATCAGAAGGAATGGACATCCTCTCTGGCTGACCCAGGTAAAGGAGTATTTATCAAAGGCTTCAGTGGACTCCAGTGTAGTGGATTATTCACAGTGTCTCCAGGGGTTAAGGGAACTAAAACCCCCACTGATGCTAACACTGCTCCCTGAATGGGTAGCCCGGGACCCCCTTCCTGTGGTACCTCTGCTTCCTCTCCTCTCCTGCTCCAGTCTACTCACTCGTTAGCTCACATGTGGTCCTCATGTCTGCCTTGAGACCTCCTTGATCTTTCAGTCTTACTGGCTCAGTCTCTCAGTGTCCCAAGAAGACTTTGATTGTGTCATCTTGAACCAGGCATCCTCATCTGGTGGACAGGGTCATAAACCTGTGTGAATGTGCTGGGGCTGTCATGATAAAGTTCCACAAACTAAGTGGCCCAACCAATATAAATTTATCTCATGGTTCTGGAGGCTGGAAATCTGAGATCAGGGTGTTGGTGGGTTGCTCCCTTTTGAGGCTGTGAGGGAGACTGTCTTCCATGCCTCTTTTCCAGCTCCTGGTGTGTTGCTGGCAATCTCTGCCACTTCTTGGCCTCCACTGTGTCACCCTGACCTCTACCTTCATTTTCACATGACATTCCCCTAGTCTTTGTTTCCAAATCTCCCCCTTTTTATAAGGACTTCGATCATATCAGATCGGGGTCCACCCTACTGAATTCTTAATATAATCATCTGCAAAGACTCTATTTCCAAATAGGTCATACTGACAGGAAGTGAGGACTAGGACTCCAGAAACTTTGGGGGGAACAGAGTTCAACTCATAACTGTCCCATGGAAATACGGATGCTCCTAATGCCCTGATAAGCCCATTGTAAGTCGAAAATGTATTTAATACTCCTAAACTACTGAAAATTATAGCTTACCCTAACCTGTCTTAAATGTGCTCAGAACACTTACATTACCCTACAGTTGGGTAAAATCACGGAACACAAAATACATTTTATAATAAATTATGGCATATCTCAAGTAATTTATTGAATACTGTGGTGAAAGTGAAAAACAGAATGGTTTCCTACCATCGTAAAGTCAAAAAATCATAAGTCAAACTATCATAAGTGGAGAAATGTCTGTAGTCAGCAGATTTGCATCCTTAAGCGGCTCTAAGTAGTGGAAGCAATGACATTTTGTCTGGCACCAAGGTTGTTTCCTATGTAAATATATGTTCTTGCAAAAATGGAATCACACTACATAACTTTCCCTTAGTGATTCATTGTAAAAAATTTTTCATGTCAGGAAATAAATTTTCTTCATCTTTAATGGCTGCATTAGTATGTGTGAATATATCATAATTTATTTAAGGAATCTCTTATTGTTAGATATCTTCTGATTTTTTGCTTATTTTATACAATATGGCAGTGATTATCTTTGTCCTAAATCTTTGTGCTTACAGATAATTACTTCTGTAGAATAATTCTTAAAAGTAGAATTAGAGGTTCAAAGAATAGGACATTTTAAAAACGTTGATACATATTATCAAGATGATTTCTAGGAAGTTTATTGAGAATGTCTGTCTCTCAACATCTTTGCCAATATCCAGTAGAGTATTTTTGGCCAAAGTTGAAGAGATTTTTAAAATCTTGCAGTAGTTTTAATTTCTATTTCTGGAGTGAGATTGATATTTTTCTGCATATTTAGTTAGTGCAGCTCTCATTTAGGGAATTATTTATTTGCTTTGCTTAATTTTTCTCTCAGATCTATTTTTTTCTTATTTATTTGTATAAATTCTCTACCCTAGGCACATTAACCTCTTATATATTGTAGTCTCTCTCTCTCTCTCTTTCTCTTTTTTCTTTTCTTAGTTTTAGAGACAAGGTCTTGCTCTGTTGCTCAGACAGGAGTACAGTGGTATAATCATAGCTCACCACAACCTCCAACTCCCAGGGTAAAACAATCCTCTTGTCTTTGCCTTCTATGTAGCTGGAACTATAGGCACACGCTGACCATGTCCAACTAAGTAAACAAAAAAAAAAATTTTTAAGATGGGGTCTCACTATATTGTCCTGGCTGGTCTTGAATTCCTGGCCTCAAGCAATCCTTTGCCTGAGACTCCCAAAATATTGAGATTACAGGCATGAGCCACAGGGGCCCAGCCTGTATTGTTTGTGGTTTTTAAATTTTTATTTCCAATGGATTTTGAAACACACAAGTTTGAATTCTATCAACATTTGCCTTTCTGTTTTCTTTCAAGGCTCTTAAGCTTAGAGAGTTACTCCATCCACAGAGAGATTAAAAATTCACATATATTTCCTGTTATTCCCCTCTCAGTGTTTTTTTACATTAAACATATATTTCCTGTTATTCCCCTCTTGTTTTTTTACATTAAAAATATTGATCTATACACTTTCATTGTCTCTGGTAGATTAAAAATGACTGAAATGTTTTTGCTACTTTTTCCTTTGAGAGGTGGACTCTAATTCCCCTCTTCTTGAATCTGGGATGACTTTAGTGAATTGATTAACCAATAGAATTTGGTAAAATCTATGGCTTTTGGAATTCTGAAGCCAGTTCATGCTCTTACTGTGTAGGTTTGTAGAGCCTGAGTCTCCGTGTAAGAAGTCTGACTACCTTAAGCCATCAGGCTAGAGAGGTATGAATGAGTAAATACTTGACCAATCCAGCTGAGCTCAGATTTCCAGCCATTTGCACGGAAGTATCAACCATGTGAATGAAACCACCTTGGACTCTTATCCTCTGAGTATCACCAAGTAACCTCTGTCAACACTAAGTGGAGCAGAAGAGCCATCCAACCAAGCCCAGCTCACATTCTTGACCCATAAACTCATAAGGTATTACATAATATTCAGTTGATTTAAACCACTAAATTTCAGAATTTCCCCCCTCTACCAGAGACAAGATCAGGATACAGATCAACATTTTTAAGGTGAAAAAGCAATCAGGAGTAGGGGGAATAAAAGGAAATATATGTGATCGTTAATCCCCTCTATGGAGGGAGAAACTCTCTAAGCTTAAGAGAACCAAAATAAATCAGAAAGGCAAATTCAAATTTAGTTTGTTAAGCAACAACAGGTAACTGGAACATTATCTTTGCCTTGAGTATTGTAACAGAAGCTGTGAGATACAGAAAAAAAAAAAAAAAGCATTAGAGTTGCAGGGAAATGGGAGAGGCAAGAACATCAGTAAGAATATTCTCATCAATTGATAATGACTGACAATACTAAAACTAGCAGATTTTACAGCTGACATGTACTTGGAGACAAAAAAAGACAAATCAACCCCAGCACATTTGAGAAAAAGTATTTTTTTTTTTTTTTAGCATTGAAATCCATGGAGCATTTTTGATATACCATATATGGAGTTAACCTCTTGACATAGACTTTCCACATTTAATCCTGACTCCCTGTGGATGGATGCCATTTTTGTCTCCATGTTATAGATGAGGAAACAGAGGCTTTGGCCTCTGTTTCACAGAGGTTCCTGTGGCTACAGAGCTAGAACTAGAATTTGAATCTTTGTGTCTGAACCTGCACACCTGGCCATAGGACTCCCCTCCTTTCCTCTGAATGGGCGTGGTACCCTGATATCAACTTGAGGAAGTGCCCCTTTGCCCTAAAGATCCTATCATGTAAATGTCTGTAAGTCTATAAAATCAGATGCTTGAGCCAGATACCTTCAAACTTGTCTTCAAGATCTTAAAATCTGGCCCAGCACCTGTAGCTCAGCGGCGAGGGAGTCAACCACATACACCAGGGCTGGCGGGTTTGAATCCAGCCTGGGTCTAACAACAACAAGGACAACTACAACCAAAATAGCCGGGTGTTGTGGCGGGCACCTGTAGTCCCAGCTACTAGGGAGGCTGAGGCAAGAGAATCACTTAAGCCCAAGAGTTTGAGGCTGCTGTGAGTCCAAGAGTTTGACGCCACAGCAGTCTACCTGAGGGCAACAAAGTGAAACTCAAAAAAAGAAAAAAAAAAATCTTAAAATCCCCTAGTTCTTAAAACTGAGCTTTGGAACTCGAAACAAAGATAATGCACCAGAAAATGAGTGGCCCCTCCGAGTCCAGGATTCAAAGTGCCTTTCCCTTCTCAGAGTCCTCTGGTTCCAGACACTGGGAGGGACAGGGGAAGGTCGCCTGCATGAGAAGGTCATGTCTCATTCATCCCTGTGTCCCTGGAGTCCGACACAATGCCAGGTCTTTTGGACATGTTTGATGTCTAAGAGAAAGCGTCTGAAATCACAGTGGCCTGAGCAGACAGTCCAGTTCATTGAGCCCCCAGACCATTTTTAAGCATAGCCAAGAGCACTCCACAAACGTATCCAGGAGCTAGTCCTTGTGCTTCATCCCCAACCTGCTGCTCCTCCAGTGACAGTCATGATAGTCCTGCTGGGATTAGCTGCCCTGTGGCTGCCACTGACCAGACATCTCCAGCCTCCGTGGAAGGGCCAGTACCCAGCACTGTGCTGCTTGGTCTCCAGCAGGCATCAGTCTCTCCCCTCAGCTGCTACAGCCTCACCGAGACCAGGCTGTGAATCTTAAGATGTTCTTCTAAGTCTGAGATTAATGGAAAGAAATTATAAAAACCGAGAATTACCAAAATTTTTGCTCCATATTGGGTTCATCCTCACACCTGTTTGTTTTCTGGCCTCCCTGCACTCGACAGAGGGCAACTCCTCTGCCCTGGTGTACACAAGCGCTAAGATACCCCAGGTTTCTCCTAGCTTTGGGGCGCCAGCTGAAAAGATATCCTGCTTTGGGGAAATGAATACTTTTTCTTTCCAGTATAAGTCCCTTCTCTTTATATCCTTACAGACAGCATCAAATCAAATTCTTTCCAGAAAGATTAAAGATGAGAGTATCCATTTGCTTCAAGGGTAAGCCCTCTCCACACCCCACCAGGGTATGTCTGGCCCAGATAAGACAATCATAGAATGGTCTGACATTAATCAGTTCCTTCTCCTGGGTTCTCCAGTCTTATCCGTGTGCACTTCATTGATGAAGGAACGAATGATCTGACCACAGTCAAAGTACCCGCTCTGATCCCAAGCTCTACCAAGCATGTTAAGTATTCAGACCAGCTCCCCCTTCATACCAGAGCTTACAAATTCTTTGCATGACTCCTAGACCGATCAACACTATTCTCCCCTCCTCTGGCCATTGTCTGCTTCCCAAGCTCAAGATCATTAATCACTCTGGCCCTGTCAGGTCCTTTTTGCCAGCCCTCACCCCTCTGACCCGCCCTGACAGTCTCTCTCCCTCACCTCAGCCTCTGGCTGAGCAGAGCTGAGGCTCATACCTGGAAGAATGGGGTAGGCAAAACCAACCACAGGACTGCCTCTCCCACTGCCCACCCCTGGCCTGGCGATTGCTTCCCTCTGCTTCTCAAGAGCATGTCTTGATCTGACACGTTTGCATTTTTAGTTTCATCTGGGATTGACCAAAGGAACACAGTGGTGAGAGGAAGTGAGGAAGAACGTTAGGACAAACAACAACAATTGGAGAGTCTTGCAGAGCTTTGGGAGCACACTGTTGCCTGGCTGCCCCACACACGTGGAAAACTTCTCCAATTTGGATCCAGGTTCCCATTAGGGGGGGAGGGGGGAGGAGCCAAACCTAAATGGGACTGCAAAGGGCAGGCAGAATATGATGCTTTACTTGTACACCCAATGCCTTATTTTCTTTAAAGTGAGCTGCCTAATTTCTTCAGGGTCCTGCTCATATGAGCCTGAATGAATTGAGTGATTGGTGTCTCAGCAGGGGGCAAAATTATAAAGCAGGCCCCTCCTGCCTTCTCTGAGCTTCTGGCAGTTTTAGCTCCTTGTGCTAAAAGGAGCAGACTCAAGGGCCTCCCTTCCACTCCTGGAAAACCTGCTTTAATGGTGACCTTCTGGGAAACATGTCCCATCCTTTGTCATCTAAAACCTTAGCAACTCTAATGGAAGGACTTGCAGGCTCCATAAGAAGGAGGGTGTCCTAGGCAGGTGGGTAGAGGAGATATTTTTAGGCAGGCAGAGCCTCAGAGAACCCATCAAATCACAGAGCCCGCCCACTCCACCTGTGTGTCAGCGTTAAATTTGGATTGAATTTTTGGTGGCACAAAAGATTCCGTGCTTCCTGCCTCCAGGAGGGCCCCTGCTTCCACTGCGCGGTCTCTGGCTATTCCGCCCCCCAGCCTCCAGCTGGCCTGACTTAGCCTGAAGGAGAGCAGGCTGCCGGACCAGCCTCTCCAGACTAGCCATCTGTCCCTGCGGAGCATGGCAGTCCTGACCAGCCTGCAGCATCCTTGGGCTGCTGACATAGCTACTCCAGAAGAAGATTTTTTAAAGCATGTGTTCATAGGGACACCCTTGACTAAGAAGTGCTGGGATAGTGACTTCTAGCACTTCAGAAAAAAAACAGGTCAATTCCTCATTCTCTGCATGGACCATTTCAGAAAACAGGACCCACCGCCAGGTAAAGGAGGTGAGGGCAGAAGAGTCAGGGGTTGTGGCTTCCGGTGCTGACTCAGCCATTCAGTAACTGGGTGACCTTCGTAATCATTTCTTTCTGGGCCCCAGTTCCTTTATGAAATGAGAAAGTTGGATGGGATGTTATCTCTTTCCTTTTAACCCTTCCCCCTTCTGGATCCAATATGATCAATATCAGTGTGGAGAATCTAGGCATTGTCTACAATGACTCAGTAGAGTTTGAAATTGTAACAAGTGTCCAAGCTTGAAGCTCGTGATCTCCTGACTTTTACTGATATTTTAAATATATATATATATATTTTTATTTTATTTTAAGGAAAGGTGGAGCGCAGGAGGTTGTGTAGTGCTTCATTCTACTCGTTTGCCAGTACAGCCGTAGCTGAAGGGTTCAGGTTAATGAACTTGACTTTCTGATGCTGGGCGTTTAGTCCTTTTCCATCTGAGTCAGATTACTTTCTGTTGCAAGGGACAGAGAAGCCAACTGCTATGGACTAAAGGTAGGCAAAGATGTATTGTCTCATATATCTGAACCATTGTCACCAAGATCCACTTCTTCTCTCTCTTCAGCCCTCTCTTTCTGCATTCTCTATCTTTTCTCAAGTCTTAGACAGTATCTTTCTTTGTAATTAGAAAAGAATTTCCAGAAATTCCCAGGGCTACATACATCCTTATTCATGTCCACATCAGTTAGTATAACTTGACCTGCACAAATGAAATTTTTCATTTCACACAACAAGAAATCAAAAAATGTAGTGAGATTCAGGATGGTTAGTTAAGTGCCTCACCAGTGACACAGAGGTGCCAAGTTTTTTCCACCCCTTCATTTTCTGTGTCAATTCTTCTCTTGGTGGCTGGATGTGGTAGCCCACACCTGTAATTCTAGCACTCTGGGAGGCTAAAGTGAAAGAATTGCTTGAGTCCAGAAATTTGAGAGCAGCCTGAGCAAGAGCAAGGCTCTTTCCATTGCTACAGGAAAGAAAGGAAGGAAGGAGGGAGGGATGGAGGGAGGGAGTGAGAGATAGAGAGAGAGAGAGAGAGAGAGAGAGAGAGAGAGAGAGAGAATGAATTAGTTAGCCAGATATGGATGTGCTGGCATATTGTCCCAGCTACTTGAGAGGCTGAGGCAGGAGGATCACTTGAGCACAGGAGTTTGAGGTTGCAGTGAGCTATGATCACTTAGCCACTGCACTCTAGCCTGGGCAAGAGAGCAAGACCCTGTCTCCAAACAAACAAACAAACAAAAAAAAGTTTTTCTCTTGGGATAGCTTTTTTCATGGTCACACAAAATGGCTGTTGAAATTCCAAGTGTCATATCCAGACATTACAATATACAGAAAAAATAAATAAAAGACAACTACCTCTTCCTTCTGTTCTTTCTTAAAAAAAAAAAAAAAGGAAATTTTTCCCACAATCTCCAGCACACCACTCCCATTGTACAGGACAGACTTGCTTCACATTCCCATTCCTCAACAAACTGCCCACAACTGGGATAACATTTCCATGATTAGCTTAGACCAGTGGTTCTTAATCAGGGGAGATGTTGCCCTATCAGGGCCATTTGACAATGTCCAGCCATTTTGGGATTTCATAACTATAGAGGGGGTGTTTTTGTCATCTAGTGGGTAGAAGGCACAGATCTCATAATACGCAGGATTGCTCTGCCACAACAAAGAACTGTCTTGTCCAAAATGTGAATAGTGCTGAGGCTGAGAAGCCCTGGCTTAGACAGCCATCCAGAGTGGAGTGCTTGGTAGAGAGGCATGTATCTTTTGCAGTGTGCAACCTGGGAAAGCAGTCTTGTCCTAGCATTTCTAGCAAAATCCCACTACATTGTACTGCCTCCGCATCACATGTCCACCGCTGAACCCATGACTGTGTATAGGAAAATGGGATGCAAAGGTTGGTTTAAACCTAGGTCACATCTTCCACGCCTGAGCCAGGCTTGAGTCAACTCTATCTGAAGCATGTGAGCTGAGAGTAGAGGAAGAAAGAACAAAGAAAAGTAATCAAGATAAAGTGACTAGACATTGGGCAGCAAAAAACTCTCATATGTCTACCATCCGGTCCTCTCACTGAGAACTAAGGGCAAGAACTGTGTTTGTACTTGGGCTCAAAATAGCAGCCGCAGCAGGAGGTCAGTGGGACTGTCTAGGAACACTCTGGGCTGGAACCATGAATTGCTCATTCCACATGCAGGGTAGAAGTGGCTTTAATTAGCTCTATCCAGGCAGCACTTTTCACCTAAAGAGATGCTCAGCCAACCCAGCAAAGTAAAAGCAGGAGGAGCAGAGAAGGAGGAGGGTGAAGAGGAGGTGGCAGCTAAGAAGAGCGTGGAGAGGAGAGCTGGAGCACAGATGTACTGTTTGTCCCTAACCCCAGATGACTTCTCCGCCCTGGAAGCGTATCATTATGACCCAGAGACACAGGCCCACTTGTTCTGTGGCTTGTCGTTGTGTGTGGTCCATGGGTACTTCATCAGGGCATGCGAGGGAGCAGAGAGAGACTGGGATACTTATTTCTCCTGCCTCCTCTCTGGTTTGTCACCGTCTGGCAGTGGCTACATCCCACTACGACTAGCACTTCTGTTGGTCAGTTCCCCATAACATCACTTCCTCCCTTTGTTCCTTTATGTCTGAAGGTGGTGTTAACTTCCAGATGATACCTTCTTGGGTGACTCAATACTCCCCCTTGGCTTTCTTAATCCCACCTACACATTTGTAAGTACAACCTTCACTAGAAAGCCTCTGAGTGTGCTGTCTATAAGGACCCTGAGTGATGTAACAGGCAGGTGGAAGGCACAAGAGCCTCTTCTGCCAGACTGACAATCCTGGGTACCACATGCCTTGATCAAACGAAAGCCCCATGAGCCCAGAGAATGTCTACTCAACCTGTTTTTGGAACCTACCCTTCTTGGGAAGCCTAATAAAATAACGGATTTGAGAGTTCTTCTTCTTCTCTCCTACTAATCTCCACCAACCTCTTCTCCCTATTATCTATGCAACTAGACAGTATATTAACCATAGTACATTTCATAAAGGTACCTATCACTTTCTGAACACTTGTAATGTTCTGGACACTGTGCCAAGCATTTAAGATGCTTCATTTCATTTAACCTTCACAAAAAACCTTTTGTGTTTGATATTGTTGTTTTCCCCATTTTATGAATGACAGAACTGAGGCTGAGACAATTATTAATAAGTAATGTGCCTAACCCCAAACAACTGGCATGTGGCTACAGTAGCTAATACCAGGGGTCACCAGTATTTCTTATTCTTTTCCCCTTCCAATATATATAGAAAACTGTATTTTTCGTCACTCTTTAGAATTGCGTAGGGTCTTGCAACAATCGATGTGTTGTGACTCAAGTGATAAGGCACTTCTGGGCTGACACTTTTCAGAGCTGGCATGTGCTCTGTAGTGCTTTATCCCTCTGCCACAGCAGTCACAGAAGCATGTGTTAAAGTGGGGGTGTCAAGAGATTAAATCAACCCAGATGGCTGAACCACTCTGTGAAGGCATGGGCCCTGCAGAGTCACCTAGACTTGCCCTAACCTGGTGTAAAGACAAAATGAACTTTCTTTGTGTTAAGAAACTGAAAAATTGGTGCCATTTTTTTTTACTGCAGCATAACCTAACCTATTTTGATTGAAACAATGGAGAAACTGGGATCAAAACCAAGTTCTTCTGAACTGAAAGTCTGTATGTCCTTAACCACCAGGTCAGGCAGTTCTTTCTCTATGGGTATCCAGGGAGACACCTTGCATGTTGCGGCCTTGGAAGGATGAGAGGAAGGGGCAAAAGAAAGGGAAGGGATATATTCATGAGAACTATTACTAGAGGAAGAAAAGAGTTTAGAAAGGGATCGATAAAAAGTCATACTTATTTTTCTTTGCTTTCCATATTAATAACAAATTATAAAAAAGAGGACTCTTTAGAAAAATTATTTATACATAGAGCCTCCACAATTTTTGCTCTTAGATGGGGAATTAATTCTGGCTGCTCCTCACTGAAAATAACTTTTCAGTTTACCTCTGAGGAAGCATAAGTGGGAAAGTGGCTACTTGGAAGAGAAGCTCCAAGCTGCAGACCTTCTGCTTGGGGTCTGGATAGCACCTCCATTCTGGGTCACTGTCTCCATGTCTGGTTTATCTCTTTGTTGGTTCAATGAAGACACTTTATTGGTTGAAGACTTGATTCCTCTTAGCCATATCCTCTTAGCTGTCCATCATCTACTACTTGCTCATCCCAAGGGTGGACAGGCCATGCCTTTGTTTCTAAATCTGGAAGGAACTCCATGGTTCCAAAGACACTGTGTGTAATAAATCATAGTCCCCCAAGACTACTAGAAAACCTGAATTTAAAGGGATTACATAGAAAAACAAGATGCTAAAATGACCTCTTTTTCTTGAGTGAAAGAGATAACGCTTTCTATTGAGAAGAAAATTTTTGACAAAGGAGGTGATATCCATTGCCCGTGCATTCATTTACCTGTGAGTGAGAGTGCAGAGTGCCCAATCTTATCCATATTCCTGTGCGTGTGTGTGTGTGTGTGTGTGTGTGTGTGTATGTGTGTGTGTATATGGGCTCCCAAACTGGAAGCAGCTCTGAGAAGATTCGCTAATTAGCATAATGTTTACACATTTATTGTCAACTGTAATTACTTGTTTATTAGAACAGAGGCTTCCCTGTTTATTACAGTCATTACTGTCTGTCTGTAAGAGATAATGTGCTTGAATTTCACAAATATGTGTAAACGGCCCAAATCTTGCCGGCCCTAGCAAGGAGCCACTCTCAATGAAAATGCTCAGAGAAGATAATTCTCAAGGAGGCTGCAAGATTTTACTTTTCCTAATAAGGAGTTACCCTGCCCATTATAACTGCAAATCTTCTCCTAAGTGAGGAGTTTGGAGCAAGTTCCTTCTTCATTAGCACTGTCATGTCTCTCTTCTGTAGTGTATGAAGCGCTTACTTGGTATGTGTGTTCTCATTCCATGCTCCCAACAACCCTTCAACGTGAAAACGAATGGTCCCATTTCTTAGATAAGGAAGCCAGAGTTCCAAGAGGTCAAGAGAATGTTGATTGGGCCAGTTTGTCCCATATATGTAACTGCAGGGTGTCTCTGAAGGGGAGTTGCTGGGAAGGGAGGTAGAATCTCAGGTTAGGAAAAGGGAGCAGGACCATGGCAAAACGTTACCATAGGGGAGCTCGTGATAGGGCAAGGTTGTGCTGTTTGCAGAAGCAGTTAGAAAATAAGATGCCTCGCTGAGGACCTGGAAGACCAAACTACTTGTTTGGTTGTTGTGGATGGAGTTGGACAATCAGGACATTAAAAATCATTAGTTAGGTCTCTGCTTACACATAATGCTTTTTGTGTTCGGGGGTGGGGGTGGTGGGGCAAAGGTTGGGTACCGTCAATGGTGCTGTGCATTGAGTGGCTTCTGGCTCTGTCAGCTGGAGAGGTTAGGCCTTTGTGATCATTGTAGAAACAGCCCACTGTTGCCAGACACCTAGTAACCTCTCACAAAGTGCTTTCACTAGTTTTTCATGAAATCTTTATACAGCTCTATGAGGCTGGAGATGAGGAAGAAAGCACAGAGACATGAAGTAACATGGCCAACGTAACAGAACCATAAATTATCAGAATCTAGGCTCAGCACCTCTGGCCTTGCTGGACTAAACAGAGTTCTGAGACATGCCCCACGGACTAAGTACAAGTAGACCCCAGGTATACTGCAACACAATGAAAGTCACAACACGGCAAGGCACACAAAGTTTTTGGTTTCCCAGTGACATAAAAGTTATGTTTATACTATACGAGAGTCTATTAAGTGTATGATAGCATTATGTCTAAGAAGCAATATACATACATGAATTAAAAATATTTTATTGCTAAAAATACTAATGATCATCTGAGCCTTCAACGAGTTGTAATCGTTTTGTTGGTGGAGGGTGTTGCCTGGATGTTGATGGCTGCTGACTCATAAGGGTTGTGGTTGCTGGAGGTTGGGGTGGCTGTTTTTTAAAATGAGGCAACCATGAAGTTTATCTCATTAATTCATTCTTTCTTTTATATGAAAGATTTCTCTGTAGCACGCGATGCTATTTGATAGCATTTTACCCACGTAGAACTTTCAAAATTAGAGTCAATCTTCTCAAAGCCTGCAGTTGCTTTATCACGTACATTTATTTACTATCCTAATCTCAGTACTTTGTTGTCATTTTAACAGTGTTCACAGCATCTTCACCAGGAGTTGATTCCATTTCAAGAAACCAATTTTTTTGCTCATCCATAAGAACCAACTTCTTACCCATTAAAACTTGATCATTAGATTATAGCAATTCAGTCCACATCTCAGACTCCACCTCTAATTCTAATTCTCTTAATATTTCCATCATATGAGCAGTGACTTTCAAAACTGAAGTGTTTCCTTTTTTTCAGTTTTCGGCCGGGGCTGGGTTTGAACCCACCACCTCCAGACATATGGGGCTGGCACCCTACTCCTTTGAGCCACAGGCACCGCCTAACACTGAAGTTTTGAATCCCTTACAGTCATCCATGAGGGTTAGAATCATCTTCTTATAAATATCTGCTAATATTGCTGTTTTGACCTCCTTCCATGAATCACAAGTGCTCTTAAGGACACCTAAACTTGTGAATCGCCCAATGCCCCGGTGGAGACGCTGAGGTCAACATCAGATTTGAAATATTTAAAGTGGATATAGAACTATTTCAGCAATGCAGACAATTAAGTGCGTTGTGGTACGTGATGGTGCTGTTGGTAAAACATGTCTCCTGATATCCTACACAACAAACAAATTTCCATCTGAATATGTTCTGTCTGTTTTTGACAACTATGCAGTCACAGTTATGATTGGTGGAGAGCCGTATACTCTTGGACTTTTTGATACTGCAGGGCAAGAGGATTATGACAGATTACGACCGCTGAGTTATCCACAAACAGATGTATTTCTAGTCTGCTTTTCAGTGGTCTCTC
>CAUYPK010125634.1:0-33905 GCA_963574355.1 Loris lydekkerianus
ATAAGCCAGGTTACACTGATTGCATTTGTTAGGTAAAGTCCCTCTTGCAATCATGTCTTGGGTGCTCCAATATCTTGCTTTGTTGTTATGAATAATTTTATAACAATTCAAAGCACTAATATTTTGAACTGAGACCAGAAGTTATTTAGTTTAACCAAGTATTTGTTCCATGAGTTTGCCTTGTAATGACACTAAAAATGTGGCTGCCATTGATATAGGGTTCCCCTTCACTCAGGGACGGACAGAAACTCCCATTTTCTGGCTCTCAGAAAGCTCAATAAACAACTTGATCACAGACCCTATACAAAACCAGTCTGACTAGTGTACCAGCTAAGCCGCCACTTCCAGATCAGAGGACACACTCTAAACAATACAAGACTCCATTCCTACTCAAGGGTAGTTTTAAACCTTAACTTCTATCCTCAAAGCTCTTACAACCAAACAGTTTTGACATTCCATCTGCTCAAACCCCTGATGCCCTCAAGATAGGAAAAGCAGTATGTGAATCACCAGACAGAAGGCTCGGATGCACTCACTTCTTGGGAACCCCCAATTTAGCATGCCAAAGGCCTGTCCTTTTCTCTACCCTCATCTGTCACTAAAATCTTTTGGTTACTGGTATGGTCTGTACATTCATTCTTTGAATCTTTGAGACCAAGGAATTGGCAGAGGGAGAAATATTGGCTACACCATGTTGAAATTTTATCATCATAGGAAACTAAGTAATGAAAGAATTTTAAGGATATATAATTGCAGAACTAAAAAAAAAAGTTTGAAAGAAAAATTTTCCATATTTCTAAACTCAAAATATAAGTTTGTTTATTTATTCCCCCCCCCCCCAAATGTTTACCCTGCTAATCTCAACACCTTCTAATCTTTTCTGGTAACAGTTTTCTTTAGATGCATTGACGTTTATTAGTGCTTCTACCAGACTATGACAGTACACAGACTAAAATTTTCTTACCATGGTTAGAAAATATGATTTCATTAATATTTGCTAGTATAGTTTTAATTCATTTTTGGAGAAGTACAACATGGTTAATGTGGATTGAGGCTGTGTCAGGCTAACATCCTTCAGTTTTTTTTTGATAAAGCCTGTGATTAATTTTTAGGTTTAATTCACAATCTCTGTAAAAGCTGTGGATTTTTTCCCCCCTACCTATTAAGGTTTAAATTAACTTTTATCTCACCAGTTTTACTTTATTAATCGACTCTGCCGGGATTTATTTTGATCTCAGATATGACATCCAGTCTATTGTTAGTCCTACAACTTTTCTTTAATGACATGTATGACTAACCTAGTCTCAATACCCTCCTCAAGACATGAAAAGAAAAATTGAATTCAGATCTAGAGCAAAACTCTAAACACTTCCCTTTTGATTAACATTGATATTTTAATCAACATCCTCTGGGAAGGATGTTTAGGTAGTTACCACTAATAAAATGGTTACTTAGTTCAAATTTTATCAATTATCCACTAATTTATTATAAAAAATTTCAAGTGCATTATATCTGTAATATAAAGAGCTCCAATTTACTAGCCTGGAAATCCTATCAAAAATGTAAATGAGGATAGTTTGATATGCCTCATTTTAATTTCAGTAAACATCCAATGGCTTCTCTTAATTATCTCTGACATTTTTTTAATGTCCACAAAACACGTGTGAGCTAATCTATAAAAAATCTAGGATAAGGTAAGGAACCACTTTATGTGTGGCTAGTGTACAAAATCCCTCCCCATCTCTGGGATGAAGATTTCATTTCTGTTTTCATTGTTTTGTAGCCCTTCCCTTACATTCTCATAGCAGAACCTCATTTTTTAGTGGGGAGGATTGAATCCATACCACGTGTTGAAATTATTTCATGGATAGTCTTGTGACGGGTCCCAGTGACTGGCTTAAAGATGGGTATACCAACAAATCTGGGTAAATTCTGTAACTTTTGATGAAATTATTACCTCCTTCATTTGAGGTTGGGCTTTCCTATGGGGGCCACTACAGTAAGGTGAGAGTGAGGACAGAAGTTGTCTGTTTCAGGAGGAAGAGATTGAGTGTAACAGAAGATTATCTAGAGATAAGCAGAGCTGACAGAGAAACAGATCTCTGATATTGTTTGTATCCCAGTTATCTCTTAAAGCACTTGCGTATTCAAGTTTCCCAGTGACACAAAGCAACACATTCTGAAGGTAAGAAGAGTCTAATACTGTTGTTTTCAACCTACCCCAAACTGTTTTGGCTGCTATAGCAGCTGGGATCTTTGGCAATAATAGCTCTCTGCTTCTAAAAATCGGTGCATTGGCCGGTACCTGCTTGATTTTATAAGCAAGACTTTTGATTTCTTATAGATGTTGTATTTACTATGCAGGCTAAAAAAGAAACCCAAATGTTGAGAAATTCAATATGCTAGTGGACATTTTGTTCATAATTCTTATGATGTTAAAATTCCTTGACTCCTTCCTGACTTTACTTCTGCCTTTTCCTCTATGATCACAAATATTTGCTTAAGAATTTTAGGGCACATTTGCAGAGTTTGCCTTGAATCGCTCAGTTATTAAAGGATATTAATTAAACACAATTTTTAAAACACTATTTGAATTTTTTGAATAAATTATTATAAGTAGCACTTTAAAAAAAGTTGCACACACATGCATTTCTCCTAGTACCACACAGATGTATTAAAATAAAACTGGACATGGTAGTGGTTGTATGACATGTGACCTGAAAACACAGTTTTGTGTCTTTTTTTTATAAGATTTTTTTTTTTTTTCATAAAGCATGTCAAAACTTAAGGTAAATTATTTTGAACTGGGCAAAAATCATCTTGGTATTCTTTTAATTTTTGACTTATTTTGAAGGAAAATTAACTTGTGAACCCTTGCATTTGCTCTGCTGAATATTTAATGCTATTGGCCACAAGAATTTGTTTCTATTTGATGTATCTTTCTCATACAAATACTGAGAAAACACACCACATTCTAAAGGTCTAAGATCCAGATATCTTTGATTGATGCTGATTTCTGCCAAACACAAGAACTTCATTTTTTAAAAAATTAAGTTTCTAGGCATTCCAGTGAGAACGTCATTTGGAAAACAAGCCAATGAACTACTTCAATTTAGAGGATGCTATAAGTGTGTGGCAATGGTAGTATAAGAGATATGGAATTCTCAAATTAATCTCAATGGACTATTATGGTCACTTATGTGTCAGTGTTGTTAACTTTTTTCATCATGATGGAAAGAACTACTAGTGCTTTTCTGGGCCAGCTGAACACCCACCATAGCAGGAGGTAGCATTCATTTGAAATAATGTGCTATAAGGGGAGCCTTTATGAAAGAGATGTGGGGAAGCTTGAATATTATTTTGATTAATTGGTTAATTGAAGTGCTGCTACTACTGCCCTTAAAATTAGAACGAAAGTAACAGTTATAGTGTTGTCAGCTACAAAGTGCCTGGACTCCCACTGTGAAGTTTATAGGATTCTGTATTTTTTTCTATAAAATATCATCCACCTGCAGGGAAGACAGTTTACCTTAATAAGGTAATAAATATTTTTGAAGAAATATTCTTGTATCTTGTAATATTACCTGATATTAAAACCTAAAAGAAGAGCCAAATAAACTTGTGAATTAATGATTAATCCTTACTCTCTTTCAAAGAATGTTTGGAAGTTTCATGTTTTAAATAGTCTTCATCATCACCTTCTGTTGGGTGATGCTAGGCCATGAAATACACAAACTCTAGTGACAAAAATTAAAAGACAATCCAAGGAACGTTCATAAAATTAATATAGTAAAATATGATTATTTTTTATATTTAAAAAAGAGAAAGAAAACAAACTACATCTCATAATACAGATTTTTGACTTCAAGTTTATATGCTCCACCTCTAAAAACCCAGAGATCAAACTGTATTACCATATAAATATAGATGATATCAAATCATACAAATTAGACTTGAAAATGTTCAACCTATATGAAAAGGTGCTCTTATAGTTTTGCATAAAATAAAAAGCCTAATCAATGAAGTATTTATGCTCTGATATTCTATTAAACAGAACACTTTATTTTTAGAAACAACTTTTAAGTAAACAAAGAAGGAGTCCGGGACCATAAAGCAATCTTTGCTTTGTTAACAAAATTACTGCCTCACAATTCTATAATTTAAAAATAGATTAGAAACATCTGAATTCAATAGACTGCCTTTTGCATCATTCATCATTCATGAGTATAATGGAAAAAAAAAAAAGTCTGTAATTATAATCAGGCCATTAAAATCCTAAATTCTGATGCCAAATGAACAACCCATTAAAGAGTGTGTTTAATTTATACAAAAACTAAGTGTATTTTTGACTATTTGTTCCAGGCGTGATGAGGCTGATGAGTGAGTGTTCTCTCCAAATTTTAATACTGGGACACCAAAGGAGAGCTGGAAAGTTGGTGGCCTTTAGAGCTTCACTCGGCAACTATAACAACTACTGCAAGTCAATCAACTATAACAACTACTGCAAGTCAATCAGTGATCCTAATGTGAATAAAATCTAGGAAATGTGCTCAAAATAGTTCAGCAAATGTAAATATTATTTCGAGATAAATATTATACATATGTAATACGCATTGTTTGGAGATCATTACATGTATAATAAAATTCTAAAGCTACACAATAGAATGATAAACACAAAATCCAGGATAGGAGAAAAACAGGGTTATAAGAAAGGATCACAGGGAGCTTCATCAGCTTTAACAAGGAACTATGTACCAGGCAGTGCCCATGGCTCAAAGAGTAGGGCACCTGCCCCATATACCAGAGGTGGCAGGTTCAAACCAGGCTCTAGCCAAATACTGCAACCAAAAACAAACAAACAAACAAACAAAAAAAAACCCCACAATGAACTATATATAATGGAGTGGTGAGTTCATGTCATTACCTTGTTATATTTTATCACTTACTTTCTTTGTATGTATTATTTGGCATTAGAAGAAAAACTTATAAAATAACTCAATTGCTGTGCCTGCATAGAAACAGTCTCTGTCATTGTTGAGAATTCTATATTTTTAAAATATCAAAATTTCAAAGATTAAAGACAACTAATGTGTTATTTTCCTCATGTATGTGTCTGATGATTCTAGACTGTTCTTTCACTGGTTGGTGGATTCATAGGTGAACATGTGAAAACAAGCAGGAACATTTCAATTCTTTGTTTCTTTCATATCCACTCATATTGCTACAATCACAGGAAATCTCTATGCTACGCTGAAATCTCTATGCTACTCTGACAGTCAATATGACTATGCTGTAGACTTTGCCTATGGTAGGGGAGACAGACAAAAGCCACTCGACAAAAGACATAGTCACTTAATAGAAGGAGGGAGTGAAAAATTAGGAACAATACACTAATCTAGTACATTAGTTAAAAAAAAAAATAAATAAATGAGCTGGAAAATAAAGTTTAGAGACTTTCCTAGAAGTTATCAGGAAAGGACACAGGGTGCAAGTATTCAAAGAGGAGTCATGAAAGTAACTTTCAGATGATTCCTGTATAACTTTACATGTAAATAGGGACATTTGTCAAAATAATAAAAATAGAATCTGCCATTTAAAAACTGTAAACTTTATATATTTTCAACATAAGGGATTAATATGTAAAATAGAATTACAAAAATAACAAATATAACAGGAATACTTCATATACTTAATTTTGTATGTGTATATATAAAACACATAATAAATAGAATAAGAAAATTTAATCCAGGAAGCAAAAGATAAAAATAGATAAACAATGAAGAAGTTGTAGAAATATTTGATAATACAAAAAGTGTTACTATACCACCAATTAAAATTAAAATGCATTAAGTTATAATGGAAAGCATGGAAATATTATTTATTCCTTATTCCAAAATATTATGGGAGTATAGATGCTTTTATTTACATACTTTGGTGTTATGTTTATGGAATGCGTCATGAATTTTCATGTCATCCTTTCAGAGGGGCCACGCTAATCTCCGTATCATTTCCATTTTGTATTTGTGCTGCTGAAGTGAGTACTTATCTAACATTAAAGGAAAACAATACAGAGAGTTTGAAAATACAGAAGTGATAAATATTGGTGAAAAATAATCAAAGAAATAATTATTATTGGTGTTATTAGTAATAGAAAAATTAAAATGAAAAAACATGATGAAGGATAAGGAGAAAGAGTGTATCTTTGAAAAGTGACTACTAAATTATAACTAATGCAAATTTGCATATGATTAACAATTTGGACTTAAGCTATACAAAACTACTCTTAAAAATATAGAAGAAAATTAAATACAAACTCTGTAGTTTCTGCATTTAACAAATACATTTGAAAATATGCATTTAAGGATTATTTGTTTTTATTGTGGTAAATATCACAACATAAAGGTATCATCTTAACCATTTTTAAATTTACATCACAGCAGTTTTAATTATGTAGGCTTACCTCGGAGAACTTGCAAGTCTGATTTCAGACCACCAGTACATAGTATGGCAGCTAAGCAAATCACACTTGGCCTTGGCTCTCAAGGCATCAAGTTTTAATTGACATTTTCCTGTAGACTAATACATGTACAAGAGCATTATGTCTAACAATTAAAAATTATGTCATAGTTAAGAGATGCTTTACTCCTAAATATTGCTGATGACAGTGGGAGCCTTCAAAAGTCATAATCTCTTTGTTGATGGAGGGTCTTGCCTCAATGTTGATGGCTGGTGGTTGTTGCTAAAGGTAGTGGTGGCCGAGGTAATTCCTTAAAATGAGACAATACATGTGCCACATTGATGGATGTTCCTTTCACAAAAGATTTCTCTTTAGCATGGAACACTGTTTTGTAGCATTTCATTCACAATAACTTCTTTCAAAATTGGAGTCATCCTTTCAAACCCTGCTGCTGCTCCATCAACAAAAGTTTTAGCAATATTCTAAATCCTTTGTTGTCATTTTACACTGTTTATAGCATCTTCGCAGGAGCAAACTTCATCTTAAGAGAACATTTTCTTTGCTCATCCATAGGAGAAACTGCTAATTGGTTACATTTTTATCAAGAGAGTCCAGTAATTCATTCACTTTCAGGCTCCACTTAAGTTCTATTATCTTGTTATTTCTACCAGATACCCCGTTACCTCAGCCACTGAGGTTTCGAATCAATAAAAGTCATCCATGAAAGTTGGAATCAGTTTCTTCCAAACTATTACTAATGTTGATATTTCAAACAATTCCCATTAATTACAAAGATTCTTAATGACATTTAGAATGGTGAATCCTTTTCAGAAAAATACTCAATTTAATTTTCCCAATTCTATCATAGAAATCACTGTCTATGACAGCTATTGCCTTATGAAATGTGTTTCTTAAATAAAGATGTGAAAGTCAAAATTGCTCCTTGATCTGCAGACTGCAGAATGGATGCTGTGTTTGCAGGCATGAAATTAATCTCCATCAGAGCTCTTGGGTGACTGGGTGTATGTCAGGGAGCAGCAATATTTGGAAAGGGAGCTTTCTTGTTGAGCAGTGGGCTTTTTCAAAACGGTGGGCTTGAAATACTCAGCAAACCATCTTGCAAACTGATGTACCGTCTTCCAGGCTTTGTCGTTCCATTTCTGGAGCGTAAGAAGAGTAGATTTAGCAAAATAGCAAAATTCTCAAAGGCCCTAGGTTGAAATGGTAAATGAGTATTGGTTTCAACGTAGTCACCAGCAGCATTAGCCCCTAACAGGAAAGCTTTGAAGCTTTAAAGCCAGGCACTGACTCCAGAAGGCTATTTTGTCTACATTGAAGATCTGTTGTTTAGTGCGGCCACCTTCTTCAGTATCTGAGGTGGATCTTGGTTACTTGATGCAGTGTCTCCAGCAGCACTTAGCACTTCATCTTGCACTTTTATGTTAGGGAGACAGGTTTCTTTTCCAAACCTTATGAACTCTCCCTCTGCTAGCTTCAAACTTTTGTTCTGCAGCTTGCCCACCTCTCTCAGAATTGAAGAGAGTTGGGGCTTTGCTCTGGATTAGCCTTTGGCTTAAGGGCATGTTGTGGTTGATCTGATCTATCCAGACCACTATAACTTTCTCCCTGTCTGCAATATGACTGTTTTGCTTTCTTATCATGCATGTGTTCACTAGATTAGCACTTTTAATTTCCTTCAATACATTGTCTCTACACTCTCATGAACAGAATTGTGTCAGAATTGTTGGCTGATGGTGAGAAGCATAGCAGATATCTAAATGTTGATAGACCATTTGACACATTTTCATCCCACTAGTCAACAAAATGTGTCAAATGGTCTATGAAGCTAGTGTATGATGCCCCATGATCATATTAATGTATGCAGCTATGATTTAATAATTAAAAAAAAGAAGAAGACGACTGTGTGATTAGATAGCTGACTCAGATAATCTCATTTTTACCATGTAATGTTACGTAATTACAGAAGTTAACACCAGGAAATTCAAGCATGAGGAAAATAAAAGTCTGTCTACCACATTTAAAAATAAATAAATAAATAAAAATAAATGTTGATAGAGAAACAGGGACATCTTAGCTGAAAATTTTGGTGTGAGAAAGGTGTGATAAAAAATGGTCCTGAAGGAGCTCACCTATGAACAAATGGGAAGGAGAGTGGAGGTGTGCCAAGACCTCTTGGGGAGGCAAGGCACGGTTTGGGGCCCATTAGTGATGAAACATGAGTGTCCAGATACAACCCGCAAATAAAATGCCAAAGTGCACAATGGAAATTGGCCAGTTCTTCATGATCAAAAAAGTTCTGTCCAAATCAAGAGTTAAAACAGTGATGCAGACTTTTTTGACTTTGGAGGGATTGTTCATTATGAATTTGTACCAGCTGGACCAGTTAACCAAGTTGACTGAAAGTACTGAAAATGCTGTGAGCAAATGATGAAAATGACCTGAACTTTTCACCAACAACGAACAGCTCTGGCTCACAACAATGCACCAGCTCCCACAGCACTGTATGTGAAGAAGCTTTTAGCCAGTAAACATATAACCACCCTGGAACATCGTCTCTTCAGACCTGGTCTGGCCTCTAATGTCTTTTGTCTTTATCCAAAGATAAAGGAAATATTGAAGGGAAGACATTTTGATGACATCCTGCACATCGAAGGTTATATCATGATAGCGTAACCGTTCTCATGGCCATTCCAGAAAAAGAGTTCCAAAACTGCCTTAGAGCATGGACTAGGCATTAGTGTCGGTGCATAGCTTCCCAAGGTCACCTCCAAAGGTGACCTGTGGTGATATTCAGCATGAAGTATGTAGCACTTCATGCAGGACCAGTTCTCGAACTTAATTGTCAAACCCACTCAAAATATATTTTTAAATATTTTTCTCCCATTATACAGATTACGTTTTCCTCTCTGCTGTACAGAAGCTTTGAATTTTGAGATCATCCCATTCCTCTATTTTCACTCCTGTCACCTGTGCCTTTGGCGTCCTACCCAGGTAATCATTGCCAAATCAAACATCATGTAGCTTTTCCCCAGGGTTTTCATCTAGAAGTTTTATGATATCAGATCTATTTTTAGTCTTTAATACAGTTTGGGTTAAAGTACGCAAGGGTCCAATTACATTAATTTGTGTGTGTATACCAAGTTCCCCCGAAAACATTTATTGAAGGGATCATTCTTGACTTCTGGGGTAGCTTTGTCACCATTGTCAACAATTATACCACCTTTGTGTGTTAGGGTTTATGGTGGGAGTATTCTTTTCCATTGGTCTATATGTCTGTCTTTATACCAGTTCCACACTGTTTTAATTACTTTAGCTCTGAAATTTTATTTAAAATCAGGAAGGCGAAGCCTCTGGTTTTGTTAATCTTTCTCAAGATCTTTTGGCTATTTGGTATCCTTGGAAATTCCCTATAAGTTTTAGGTTTTCTTTTTTCATTTTTGCACAAAATTCCATTGGGATTTTGAAAGGTGTTGCATCAAATTTGGGTAGTATGGATATTTTAACAATATTAAGTCTTCTAATTCATGACCTTAGCATGGAAATGACTTTTCCTGTGTCTCTCTTTTTATTTCTGCCAGCATATTTGTAGTTTTCACTGTACAAGTCCTTCATCATCCTTGATCAAGTTTATTCCATATTTTTTTTCTTTTTTATGCTATTATCAATGAAATTCCATTGCTAATTTCATTTTAAAATGCTTTCACTTAATGGAAAAAAATACAACTGTTTTTTGTGTGAAGTTTTGTATCTTGAAACTTTTCTGACTTTGTTTATTAATTCTAATAAGTATTTTTATATAACCTTTTGTATTTTCTATATATGCAATCAAGTCATCTGCAAGAAAAACAATTTTACTCTTCCTTCCTAATTTGGATGATTTTCTTTCTTTCTTTCTTTCTTTTTTTTTGTCTAATTGCTCTAACTGGAACGTCTACTGCTATGAAAAGTGAGCAGGCATTCTTGCTTTGCTTTGGATTTTTAAGAAAAAGTTTCAGTTTTCACAATTGGGTTTTAGGTTAATTGTGGGCTTTTAATATATGAATGTTATTATGTGGAGGTAGTTTCCTTTCATTTCCAGTTTGTTGAGTGTTTTTATAATGAAAGTGTTAATTTTTGTCCTGCATTAATTGAGACGACCATGTAGTTTTACATGTATTAATTTTTTGTATTATGAACTCTCCTTGCATTGTGGGGATAAACCCCACTGGGTCATAGTGTATAATTCTTTTAGTGCCTGTTAAATTGAGTTTGCTAGGATTTGGTTGTGGATTATTGCATCAACATTCATCAGAGATATTGATATTGGCTTGTATCTTTCTTTTCTTGTAGTATCTTTGCCTTTTTTTGATATCAAGGAAATGCTGTCCTCAGAAGATGAGTATGAAATATTATTCCTCTTATATTATTTTGGAAGAGTTCCTTCCAAAATAGTTTGGAAGATTCCTTAAATGTTTAGTAGAATTCTCCAGTGAAGCCATCCAGTCATGGGCCTTCCTTTCTTGGGAGCTTTTAATTTCTGATTCAATCTCTTATTACTTATAGGTGATGTTTAGATTTTTTGTTTTAATTTTTTCATGATTCAATGTTGATGGGTTATCTGTTTCTAAAAAAAATCCATTTATTCTCTGTTATCTAATTTGTTGATGTATAAATATTTATAGTCTATTTTTTTTTAATTTGGTGGCAAAGTAATATTGTAATATTTCTTTCTTCCACTGTTCTTCATTTTTTTGTTCCTCTGATGCATAATTTAAATAACACATCTTTAAGTTTGTAGACCCTTCCCTTTGCTTAAGTAATGCTTTTAAATTCAGTTTTTATATTTTATATCTTCAAAAGTTCTGTTTGGCTCTTATTTTTTAGTTGCTATCTGTTGCTATTTTCATTTTCATGCATCAGTTTCCTGATTCATCTGTATTCTCTTATGGCTCATTGATTTTTTTTTAAGAACAATTTTTTTGAATTATTCATCAGGTGTTTTATAGATCTGTTTTTCCCTAGGGTTAGTTTCTGAGATTCACTTTTTTCTTTGGATTGAGCCAGGTTTCCTTGTTTTGTTTTGTTGTGTTTGTATGCCTTGTTAATAATATGGAGGAGAAGAGGAGATTTGGGGATTTCAGGTTAAAAAAATGTCCCTCTCTGTCTTTTCACAAACTACTTCCACATGGGGAGAACTTCACCAATCAGCACAGCTAGAAATTCTGAGGAATTCTCAAACTATTTCTGTAGTTATGTCTTTTATAGGCTTGTGCATATAATTTCCTAATTAAAAAGGTTTACTGTCTTCTTCCTCGGAAGTAGTTAATCTCTTCTTCCTGCTGGTGTCTGTGATGCTATAGGTTCTCTGGTGTTGAAACAACTCTCCTTTATTTTCAGTGGTCCCAACATTTAAGAAGGCAGGAGGTCTACTGGCTCATACCTATAATCCTAGCACTCTGGGAGGACAAGGTGGGAGGATCCCTTGAGCTTAAGAGTTCAAGACCAGTGGAGTAAGAGCAAGACTCTGTCTCTACAAAAAATGCAAAAATTAGCCAGGCTTGGTGGGCACCTGTAGTCCCAGCGACCTGGGAAGCTGAGTCAGGAAGATCACTTGAGCCCAGGAGATTGAGGCTGCTGTGAGGTAGGCTGAGCTCAAGTACTCTTTTCCCAGCAAAACAGAGTGAGAATCTGTCTCAAAAAAAAGGGGGTGGGGTATTCTCTGTCAGCATTCAAATCACTGTTATAGAAACTAATGCTGTCGGTAGCCACACCCCCTCCAAAGAGCAAAAATTATAAATGCACACTTTGTTCTCTTTTTTTCCTGAGAGGGAAGCTACAAGTTCTGTGTTTTCTCTCTACCACACCAGGTACTCTGGCTGGGGGAAAGAGTTATCATGGGTGAAATGCAATTTTTTTTTTTTTCCCCCCATGTGGATACAGTTGTTTTTGACTGTGAATTTGCCTTGAGGGCTGCAATCACTGACTTGGTTATAGAGTTGTCATAAAGGCTTTCTGGACTTTATACTCTTGTTAATTCAGTGTCTTTGTGGAGGAAAATGCAGCCATCATGCCAATATCACTATAGAATACGATTACTTTTAAAAACATAGCTACTACTAATAGAAACTTGTATGCATTAAGACACAAAAACAAGCTTCCAAAAATTAGGAATGGTTTGAGTACTCAGACACACACACACACATACATTCACGTGTACATATATGTAATATACCTATAATTAAATGATAGTAGCTTTAAAACTCTCATATCAAGATTTTTTTTTAAAGTCCACTACCAAATAGCACTTGTTTTATACAGAAAGTCTTAAGGAAATGTGAAAATATTCAGAGGTGAATGAAAATGAAAGCATTTGTAAAAATGTTTGCAGTCCCTTGAGGGTGGTCACTAGGAAAACACTTTTAATATAAAGAAACCTGAGGAAGCCTAAGGACAAGTCTGCCACCTGTTAATTTAAGTAGTTAGAATATAATTACTGATTAAAACAAAGATAATTACAGCAAATTAGTAATGAACTAATGAAGAAAATCCAGCGCTTAATGAAATATAGAACAATTGAACTGTAAGAGAACCACCGTAGTGAATGAGGGTCAATATAATAAAAGGAAGAATATATAATAACAGACAGAGAGACAACTTACTAGACCCCATGACACTTCTGGAGTACTTGTCATTGTCCCTAGCATCCTGAGTAAGAATAATGTGGTGAATCTGGGAAGGCATGCAACCATTTTTCCTACACAGCCTGGATTTAAAATAACCATGCTCCCTAAAAGCAGCGTCTGTATGTAGAAAGCAAAAAGAAAAAAAAAAAAAAAGAAAGAAAGAAAGAAAGAAATACATTGCTTCATATTTTGATTTTATTTCTAGAACTTCCTAGCTTGTTATGAATAGCAAGTTACTATATCCCTCTAGGGCTCCTGTTTTCACCTGTGAAACAATGTGTGTAGGGGGAGGGCAGAGAATGGGATTTGATTGAATACCTCTAAGCATTTATGACTCATTATCAAACATGCATACCCCCCAAATATTGGATCTTATTTGATTGACCTGGTGAAAGAAATGTTCCTCAAGTCAGATGAGTATGTTTGAACCTCAGATTGACTATTTGTAAAATGACTTTCGCAAGTCTATGAGATATTGTTTCACAATCCAATAAGTGACAAGATTAATTCCTACATCAAAGCTGTTGGCTTTAAGGAGATAATGTATATGGAAGAGCTCAGTAAAAACTCTCAACTTTATAATCAAGTTTAGAGATGGATTCGGCTCACTTCTCCTTTAAGGATCATTTATGGGACTCTCGGCATGAAAATAAAACAATTTTTTTTTTTGGAGGGGATGCAACCACTAGCATTATAAAAAGCTTATATTCAACAACAACAACAACAACAACAACAACAAAAACTTAGCCAAGTAGATAAAATGTTTAGCATGATTTGTTAAGTTATAATTTACTAGGCCATTTTACTTTACTTTGAAAAATTATTCTCAAATAAAAACATAATATGGGTACTGAAACAGGGTTATTAAAAAGGATAAAACAAGACTAATGCATAGTGCTATTTGTGACACAAGTTTCTGAAACATTAACTATAATAATATCCAATGTATTGATTTGTAGTTCATTATCCAGTTACATAGGTAACAATCCATATCTTTGAAAATTGAGTTTTGCTTGCAAATAAAATCAAGGTCAGGGAATAAAAATTTGATGAGGTTGGACAGATTAGATTGAACTTTTCCTATACTTTAAAAAATACAAAAGGATTAGGAAAACAATTTGTTTATATGGCACAACTTCAGAACACAAGACAAGTAATGCTCTGGAGAGTATGGATTTGATTTCCTCAATATTAAAAATGTCACTAAAGAAATTCTAGCCAAGAGATTTCAGTTTTTAAAACCCATAACAATAAAGTAAATGTGCTTGAGCTTGTTGTATAAGAATATATTTTAGTTTCACGTGAGAATCGACTCAGCTTTGAAGTGGTGGATTTTTTTAAGAAGTTAGAAATTTGCATCAAAGATGTAAGTTTCTGCTTATGTCTTGGGAACTCTGTTTAACTGAATCAAACTCTCTCAACACATTCAACTGTGTGTGTCTTCAAATTATCTGAAACGCTATGAGTGTATTAAGTGGGAGTCAAAGTAAACGCTGTGTTTTCTTTTATTGCACTGTGTGTTTTAATTTGAATGTCTGATGGTAGTTTCTGTTTGCATTACTGGATAAGGAAGAGTCAGTGAAATAATATACCTTAAGACAGTCAAGATACTCCCAAGTTCTTTACATTTAGTTAATCCATTACACTAATGATATGGACTGAGTTTGCATAATGGAATATATTGTAGAACACAGATTGATCATTATATTTGGATTTAAGTTTAGCACCTCCTTCCCTCAAATTTATTTTAACTCAGAAAGTTACCAGTGAAAATTTCTTGATTAATTTATCTTACTGGAAAGGAATGATGGCTATTTCTGTTGTCCATTCCAACAGGTAAGTTTAAGGTTCAAATGTACAGAAAGTAATTTTTAGGATTATTTCAGTGCATAGTACTATTAGAAATCTATTTTAAGAACATGGAAATTCTTAATAATCTATTACATGTGATTTCAAAGAACCTTAAAAGTAAAATATCTATATTTCTGATAATAAATTTAAGCACACATTTCTCAAAAGACACATATGCCAGTAAATAACCAGAGCTTTGATTTCAAGGTCAATGATTATGTTTGTTATGATTTTGTTTGGGTAACACAATTTAGGTTTCCTTTTCATTCTCTATGAAGATGAAAAAGTAAAAAACAAAAATCAACAATGAACCAAACTAGATCTCCTGCAGATTATTATGTATAAGATTTCTGGTGGTTGCTGAGCTTATAAAAATATAATATGCCCAATTTTTAAAACCCCTACCCATACATGAGTGGCAGATTTTCAGTTCACACAGCTTAAGCTCTCTTCCCCATCCAACATCGTACTGTGAGCTTTGGTCATGCTTTCTGCTTAAGATAATTGGTTTCTCTCCAGAAAGAGTAAAAATATGATTTACAAGAGTCATTTTGTAAAGTCATTATTGGTTATTAATTATTTGGGGAGGAATTAACTTCTCAAGTTACACATAGAGGCAGCTTTGAGTGTTGAGTAGTTTTCAGAGCCAAGTGGAACTCACTTAATAGTCTACTTATGGCAAATACCCAGATCTGTGGCTTTGGACGGTCACTTGACCAAAGTATCTTATTCTGAACATCTAGAGCAAAAGAGAAAATTTCATCTACCTTCTAAGATTACTTTTAGAACTTGGATATATATATCCTAATATGCTTTATGCTTAGAAAATGGAAGCTCTAATTACATATTCACTTAGAATTTTGCATCTGTAATAGAACTCTGGATAATTCTTCACATAAAAAGATTTGAGCAAAGATAATATAAGGGACGTGGGTGAAAGAAAGGCATGAGTTATAATAAGAACCCTCCTTCTAAGAAGGAGGAAACTGAGGCAGACAGAACACAAACACACACACACACACACACATGCACACACACACACACACACATAAAATACAGACTAAGTTTTAACGTAGCCAAACCAGGCACAATGATACCCACATCAATTGTGCTTACATCCCACTGAACTAGCCCATCTGGGTACCTGCTGAAATTCACACAAAGATGTTGCTAACACCAACTGTAGATCCCTGTGTCTGCCTAACCACGAAACCAAAAGAAAACAAATATGCAAACACAAACCAGAAGCAATATCAAGGTCATGGAAGTGAGTGAAACTGCCTATTGTATATGATTCTTTTGCTGCCTGGGTTGTAATGCAGAACATTGAGTTTCAAGATGATTTACACAAATAGCATCTCTTTTTTAGGATGTTTATTCTCAGAGGCACATGTTTTCACATTACAGAACATTAACATTCAATCTCATTAGCATACTACAAACCTGCTTGTATAAATTTATCAAATAAAACTGCATAGTTTAGCGCAGCAATGCAGTGTGACTGCTCAAATTCAAATAAGATCATAGGCAGGTTACTTAATACCTTTAATTATTTGGTAATCTCTGTCCAAGCTTTTTTTTTCCACTTAGTAGAGTCATCAAAGGAAAGTTGCATGCCTCATCTCACACTAAAAATGCAGAAAATAGAACTACACTGATCACAATATAGCTCAATAATTCTGTGAATGCCAAACACTACATCAAACATGTATAATACTCTATCATTAAACCCCCAAGATCCCATGATGCAGATGTTATTGTAATTTTCACTTTAACAGCTTAGAAAGTGTAGCTGATGGAGAGGTCAACTAACTTACCTAAAGTCATATAGCTAGTTATCACTGGTATCCATGTATCCTATTCTAGAACCCATTTTTCTATAATACCCCCTCACTGCCTCCAGTTCCACAGCATCCTTCATGCACACCTAATGAGTAGGGGGATTTTGTGTGGTTCACCCAATATCCACAATTAGGAACAGACTTTACCATGGAATCAATGCCTTCGTAGGTGGTTACACCTCTAGGCAAACCATATCAACATGAGCAAGTGTGTATCTCAATGGACAGAAGGATTCTAAGCAACCATAGGTCAATAACAGGAAATTTTCTTGAATTTATTTTGTACAGAACAGTGAATGATATATACTGACAGTTTATCAATATGCACTCATAAAATCCTTGTTGTGTTTAGATAAATAGGATAGTGAAAACAGATATGGTTTAATTGCTGCCAAGAAATAGTCAAAATATGTTTTTTTATCTTTCATATTTTAAAAATAATTAGTCATACAATTTTAAATACATTTTACGATGGTTATTTTCTTAATAATAGAAAGTCATATCAAAATATAACCAAACAAAATCAGGGGATAATCAAAAAAATCAATGGGCTTTAAAAAGAGGTTATCAAGGAGGAGTATGAATTTATACTAAAATTTAGAATTTTGTATTTTTGAGAATTAAGGATCACATATTGTGCTACACTGGTTATCACAATTGTTGTTCTTTTCATAGTCTACTGTATTTTTCTCATATACATATTTGGGTATATTTATGTATATATATATTTGAACTATGGACTTTAGAACACCAATCTTTTATTAGCACCTATTAAAATTTTCAGAAATACTTCACTATCCACCAGTAAAGTTTAGAAAAGTAACTGCATTAGATAGAGCAATATAAAGGAGACTTAAATTATTTAAATCAAGGCCTACTTACACTTTTGAGTTATGTCAGACCTAGCTACCACATATGTCATAAGATTGCATACCACTTATAAATATTCAATTTAAACTCATTAGCTGAAAAATGAATTATTTTACAATACTTATTTTGCAGGCTTGCAATATTATAGTAAGTCATGTATGGATCACTATGAAAGATTTGAGACAGAAAGTATCAGGGGCCATTTTTTCACTTCCAAGAAACAGACTCAACAACGTCCTTTCTGGGTCACCTGTGAAAATTTCCACTTGCTTAACTTATTGGTGTTGCTGAGAGGGCTTCATTTGTTTCCATATATTTATCATTCATCACAGTAGCAAGTACACAATAAATTCCTTACAAGTAACTTTTAAATTATCATTATTGTTTATTTATGTAACTCTATTTGTAAGATGGGAATGCTTTATTAGTTGTGCATTGGGTATAATAAAAGAGAGAGATTTCTAGTTAAAATAAATTCATAGCTTATAAAACCAGCACGCTAATTAAGACAATTCTTACCTTAGTAAAAAATAAATAGAAACATTCTCTTTTGTTGACCTTTTACATTTTATATCAGGGGTCCTCAAACGTTTTAACCAGGGGGCCAGTTCACTGTCCCTCAGACTGTTGGAGGGCTAGACTATAGTTAAAAAAAAAAAAAAAAAAAACTATGAAGAATTCCTATGCACACTGCACATATCTTGCACATATCTTATTTTGAAGTAAAAAAACAAAATGGGAACAGATATAATCACATTGCCGCATGTGGCCCATGGGCCATAATTTGAGGACCCCTGTTTTAGATTATACATTTATAACAACGATGTAGATAGCAAATGTGTGGACATGTGAGTTGTGTTGAAGTATTGTGAGGAAAAGTTTATAAATCAGTAATTGATAATTCCTGGATATAGTTTCCATTGAGCTGAATATTTATCTCTCTTATATACATAAAAATTTTAGAACAATTTCTATCTTACCAACACAAAAGAATGATGTAAAACTATTTCAGAAAAATACCCTTGGTAGGCACATGAACAATATTGCAACAATATTCCCATGTTCCCAAATGTGTAGCAAAGATGCATTTTAAGTATATATAGAGCGCCAGTTCTACTTTTTATGAGAACATTTTATTAGCACATAAGCATATCTTAACTTTGCACATCTTGCAAACACAATTCCACCAGCAAACCTCTTCTTGACCTTGAGTCCCTTCTAGTTGTCACTTCATTTCAGTAATGCCCTTTTAGCTACACTTTATGACAATCATATTTATTTTATTTTAGTCACATTGATTATAACATGCAGTTAACGTATGTACCACTAAGACAGAATGAATGCCAATTAAACCATGACCAAAGCTTTCATATCACATAGATTTTTTATTTTATGTATTGGTAAAGAGTTTTTTGGTTTTATTTTTATGTTGCAGTAATGAAAATTTAAACAACTACAACAAAGTTGATGAAAAAGCCTGCAGTGACAGCTGCATTGGAATAGCTGCCTAGGTAGTGCTAAGCATAAATGCAGTAATCTTAACATACATCCCAGTTTCAGGGATTTAAAATATAAAACAGTGCATGTGTTAGAACTAATGGCGTATAATGTCTGTAGTCAATGTATCTAAGAGCTGTTCTTCTCTTTCCTCTTAAATCTTCTTTAATTAGACTTTGATCTTTGCAACTTCAAATAAATATGCTTTTGTCACCTTCACCAGTCATCAGAGGTTGAAAAATCAAGTTTGCGATTCTCAGCACTCATTTTCCTTAATCGATCAGTGAGATTGCTCCCTCATTGTTAAAATACCTTCCGGTCTTGGCTTCTACTTTGGGGATTCCTTATATTTCTCCCACTTTTCTAAGCATTTTGTTATTTTGTTTGCTAGTTCCTTTCTCTTTATTATTATATTTTATTAAATCATAGCTGTGTACGTTGATATGATCATGGGGCATCATACAGTAGCTTCACAGACCGTTTGACACATTTTCACCCCAATGGTTAACATAGCCTTCCTGGCATTTTCTTAGTTACTGTGCCGAGTCATTTACATTCCACATTGACTGAGTTTCGCATATACCCTTGTAAGATGCCTGAGTATCTAGGGTTTGGTTTCTGGATCCGTTCTCATCTAGATTCAATCTTTTGTGTTGTGCTTTTGAAAAACTAACGCTAACTGGCAATTTCCACATAAATGTTTTCCATTCAAACTTCTAACCCAGATTTCCAGACATTCAGTCACACATGCTTGACACGTGTTTCATTTGACACGTGTGACATTTCCTCAGCTCTTCCACCCTTAGTCTCATTTCCAGAAAAATCAGTTCCATCTTTCCAGTAGCAGATGCCAACAAAGGCTCCATTTCGCCCTTGAGTTGCCACTTCCACACTTTTCATCTAATTTATAAGGAATACGTGTTAGATCTACTTTAAAATACATTCAAAAGCTGGCCACTTCCCATTCTCCTGCCACCTCCACCACCCTCGCTGAAGCTTTGATCTTCTCTCGCTGCTTGGTTACAATAGACACCAGCTGGTGGTGTCCTTGCTGCCACTGTTGGTCCTTTACAATCTTCTATGAACACAGAAGCCACATGATTTTTAGGAAATGAAGTCATACTATTCTATTCTTCTTCTTTAAGCCCTCTGATGTCTTTCTGTTCTACTCAGAATGCAATAATGCAGTGGGCGCTAAGGCCCCAACAATTTTCACCACCACCATGACCACCACATCTTCACTCCTTTGTTTTTCTTCACTCATGTGTTGCCCTTGTGCTTGTGAGCACATGGCAATCTTCTTGACATCTCAGGGAAGCTCTAGCTGCAGGGCATTGCACTTGTAATTCCTTCTGTATATCATGTATGACGCTGCTGCCTTGGGTATCCATGTGAATATACTTTTTCACCTTTAAGTTTTTGTCCAAAGCCCATCTTGTCACACAGCTTTAAAGATCTTTATCTCAATTAATGGCAATCCTGTCTTGCTATCCTTGATTCCTTTTTTTTTTTTTTTTCTTTTTAGATGCCTTGTTTAACCCATTAGTAAATCCCATTGGTGCCAACTTCAATAAATATTTATAATCTAAGTACTTCTCACATCTCCATGGCTACCAGGCTAGCATAAAGCAGTATCCTAATTTGCCTGGATTACCATGACATTCATAATGGATGGCCCTTCCTCTCTCCTTCAGTTCTATTCATAACACAGGAGGTGAGTTGTCAATAGTATCACTGTCTGCCCTATTCCCTCGCATAGGCCCCCCAGCTGAGTACCTGCACAAGCCAAAATCCTGGCATTGGCTTCCAGTGTGGTCTTCCATTCTCTCTTAACCCTACTCCCTCTAGTTCAGTTCATGAACACACTGATTCTCAAGATTTTTATTCTCCCCTCACCCCCCAGGTATCCTCTTGGTTGACTTCTTCAGATCCATGAGGTCTTTCCCCAAATTTTCCATTCAGAGTGAAGACTCTCTCATTGACTGACCTATTTACAATTAAACCCTGGCATAGACTTTCTGTCCCCTTTCTCTGCTTCATTTTTCCTGCCTAGCATCTTTATAAGCATCAGTATAACTTATGCTTTTCCATTTTGTTTTCTTTATTGTTTGTCTTCTATGATTGAGTGTGAATTTAACAAGAGCGGGCATTTTGGGTATGTTTTCTCCTCTATAGTTCAACTTTGCCTGGCATATAGTACCTGATAAGTATTTGGTTAATGACTACATGAATGAATAGTATGATTTCACTTAGCACCTTCAAAAAATATATGTACACATGCATGTCCATAAGGAAATGTTACATAAGAAAAGAAGGTCTGCATAAAATATTGTATGGATCTGTCATCTAAGATATGTTGTAATAGGTTAGCAACTTGTAGGAACATAAGAGAATAGATTAATTTGAAAACTTTTAAAAGACTTTTAACCATATGAAAAGTTTATTGTTATCTAAGGTTTCAAAAGGGCTAAGACGTTTTAAAGTTTTAAAAGAGCGATGCACATAATAACTATGATTATTTTTGTTATCTTAAGGTCTGCCTTAAAATATTCATGGGGGCACTTTTTTATGTTCTTCCTATGTGGTAGAGGTAAGTAAAGTTGTTTCCACATCTGAAAGCTGCCGTGAAACTAATAAAGTAAACTCAATTTCTATGGATATTAAAAAAAAGGCATAAAATAGTTCGTCAAACACAACATTTTCTCATTACGTATAAAAAGATTTCTACGCAAAATATAAAAAATTTTGGTTTTCTTTTCAAATAGAGAGCACTAAAATTTTCAATTTAAAATGCTCAATAAGTAATAGGACTATTACATCAAGCTTTCATTCCTTAAACTGACACTCAGAATTCTTTATGATTTGTAATATGTACAAGAACAAAGAAGAGGATTAAACATTGATTCCCAATAAATTGAAAGGATTAGTGTTTTCTTTGGCATAGCAACTTGCTGAGAAACTCAAGATGGAGTAGTACATTTTAAAATGGTAATTGATGTCTTAAAAACACACAGTGTTGTAGTTTTAAAAATGAGGGCTTATAGATGAAAAAAAAATTGACAAAATAACTCCTCTCTCATACCATCTTTCAAATAGCTGAATAAGTAATGCACATCTTTTAAATGAGAATTGCTGATGTAGTGACAATGTAGTTTCTACTAAAATGAACTATTTACTTACTCTATTCAAGAAAGAACGTGATTTATTGCAAAGCATTTTGAGGCTTCTGCAGAATGAAAGGCAGTGGCAGCTGTTGGAATTATCTCCACATAAAAATGCATAATTTCGGAAGAAATTACCTACCTGTACAAGGGCTTTACTCTCTTATTTGGTAGAAAGCAACAGTACATATAGTCTTTAGTTAGAATTATTTGGACTATCAAATCATAGTCCATTCTATAAGTTATTTTATAAATTAATGGATTCTTACAGTGAAGCCAGCTTAATAGGTGAGTATTATGATGTGGTTTTCTTTAGTTTTCCTAGGTTTGCTAGAGATGAGAAACTATTGTGCAGTTTCTGGTAATCAAGGATTGGAATTTTTGAGAAAAATTATGATGTTTTAGGTTTGCAGAAGGCTAAGAAGTTACATGTACTTTATTGAAGATGACGGCCTTGATTTGAGTCCCAGCCTTGTGCCTGGTCTTGGACAAATGATTTATCATGCCTGAACTTCAGTTTTCTCAGTTAAATACATAACATAACAAGGCTTAATTCCAAGAGTCTTTAAAGAACGCAAACAAAAACTCTATATAAAAAGCAAAGTGTTTATTATCATATGAATTACTATAATAAGAGAAGGTGATTAGAAATATGTAAGACAATTGAGTAAATTATTCATGAAGTAAAGACATAATGGGTTCAGGGTAATGGTTCATGTGCCATTGGCTTGCATGGTGATAATTATCATTGAGAATTTAAAGGATATTTTTAGAGACTCAGAGAGGTACAATTGGTTTTTTGAACTTAGATGCCTGGGGTTATGTCTAGACTATATCAAGCACTCAGATGGAAATTGAAAAAGAGATAGTTTTGGTGGTTTTCTTTTTTTTTCTTCTCTTGGCTTAGGACATTTTAAAGATTCCACCAATTTCTGTTGCTTCTTTAACTGGTACCAGTCAACCATTTGAAGTGAATTTTTCACTTAGACTGGTTGATTTTCTGGCCCATTAAGACAGCTGATTCAATTCAAGTGAATTTTGATAGCTTTAATCCCCCATGCACACTGATTTTCCTACCACATGGTAGCAGGCCACTGCTACAGGTAATCTGTCATGTAACTTTTATAACCATTTGATATTTCTATGACTTTTAATGTAGAGATTGGTGTTTAGAACGTAAGTACTTGGATTGCATGGGTTGCCTCATTTATTCAGAAGCTGAAGAGATGAAAAGGATAGCTAGAAAGCTAACAAACTTAGTGCTTTCTGCTTTTCACGAAGACACATCTCTGTTCAGGAAACACTGGCTCAAATTTTACTGCTAAGTTCAATTCCTAGAAAGTGAAGGTATAGAGCTGTAAAGCTGGCTTATAGCACTTCTGGTTTTGAAAAGTTATTTCTTTTAGCTTTACTGAATTGAAGAAGCCAATAGGAGGCCGTAGGATAGATAGATAAATATAGTGATTTGTTGATTCCAACAAGTATGTCTAGAAAAATCAAATTAAACAATTTACAAAACCTATTAGCATTGCTGTGGTTTTGTAGATCATAGTAAAGAGTTGTATTTTGGCTCAGCACCAGTAGCACAGTGCTTACACCAGCCACATACACTGAGGGTGGCGGGTTCGAGCCCGGTCCGAGCAAGCTAAACAAATGCAACAACAACAAAAATATCCAGGTATTGTGGCAGGCGCCTGTAGTCCCAGCTACTTGGGAGGCTGAGGCAAGAGAATCGCTTAAACCCAAGAGTTTGAGGTCACTGTGAGCTATGATGCCACAGCATTCTACCAACGGCGACATAGTAAAACTCTGTCTCAAAAAAAAAAAAAAAAAAAAAAAAAGTTGTATTTTATGCTAAGTGCTTAAGGAAATGATAAGTTGGAGACTAATATGACCTTAATTACATTTTTAGAAGATGACTCTGGCTATTGTGTGGCAGATGGGTGGTAAAGGGATTAGGTCTTTGGTTTTGGTCCATGGGAAGCACCGAGAAGGAAGAGGGAGGGCCTTCTACACTACTCCTGACCCACAGCCCTCTTTCTTGGGCTATGTTCAGCAATGGCTCCATTTACTCCATAGCTTGGGCTCTGACAGGGTTTCCAACTTTGGCCTTGAATCTACTAACACTGTCTTAAACCTTTGTCATTTCAGCTTGAAGGCAGTAATATCTCTTTTCCTTGGGTTCTCAGATTTTTTCATTCAATATTTAACAAGTTTATTGGCTTAAAATTCCTTCTGTTCGAAGTATTTAAAATGGCTTATTTTTCTCTGCTTTCCCAGTCTGGTAAAGGGAATATATGTATTCTAGATTGCAGAATTCTGACTCTCATTTGCTATGGAATGAAAGCAGAGACTGACTAGAGCAGAGGGCAGCTAAAGCTGGACGCACACAGATGATAGTAATAATAGAGGGCTATGTCAGGGAGCAAATGTTCAGAACAATTTTGCTATAACATCTGCATTAATATGGATTATCAAATATACAGAAATAAGAACTTGCAAACTTTTATTTTTACTTTCTCATTGATTTTTAAGACTTTTTTCTTCTATAGCTGCAATTTTCGTATTATCTATGATGCTCTACTGGTAATAGCTTTAACAGAACTTTAGCACTATTATTGTACATTTATTGGATATTTCCCCTAACAGTCTTAATAAAATTCTGTTACCCTTTACTGAGTTTTCGTCCTTAAGGAAACGTCTATGTTTCTCTTCTTATCTGAGTTGGAGCTTATGGTTTTGTTCTCTTCATTGTTAGTTCCCTCTGAACATATAAAACTTAACTGCCTTGTTATTCTCCCTTTCCTGATGATTTTTCCTTGACTATAGACCACATTTGTCTTAGTACGATAGCAACTAACCTTTATTCCATACTTGTGGCTAACTCAACCTTGCCCCTGAGTCCAGTTAATCATGAAATAATAAAATATATTCCCTAATTTCTACACCCCAGGCATTTGCTCCTAGCTTGAGCAACTTTGCTGACAGAACTTTGGAACAGAGATATATTCTTCTATGAATTGTGAATTTTGAGAACTTTTTTTCATTTTTAATTTGGTTCTTGCCACACATGATAATGTTTATTGAATACAAGTGAGATGGTAGATACTCTCAGGGTAGAGCTAGAACCTATTATAATGAAGTACAGGAAAATAAACTTCAGTTAACACCTTAACATAACAAAGAGAAAAGGAGCTGACTCAAGATTGTGCATCCTGTCGCCCTGTGGTCTGGGTAAAGGTCAGTAGGATGACTGCTTGGTGTGTGCATTGTAGAGAAGAATTACCTGCCAGGAGAGGGTCAGTAGAACATTATGATTAAGACCATAGCTGAGAGAGATAGGAGGAGAGAGAGAGAGAGAGTGTGTATACTATATTTAAGTCCAAATTAAAATGTTTACTGTTCATGTGATCTTTAGCTAAATAATTGACACTGCTAAGCCTTAAATTCCTCCATTGTAAAATGAGGATAATGACCTTGGGGGATGTTGTGAGGATTAAACAAAATTCAATGAAAGACTATATGTTAAACGATAATAGTAACTACCACACAGTTAGCTCTGAGAAGTCTGGAGAAGTTGTTATTACTTTATTGTTATTAGTCCGTCTAATTGTCTCATTTTATAAATCTTCCCAATTACAAAGGTCTGTGATTACATGATTCCATTAAAACAATGACTTACTCTAAACACAAAATTGTATTTTAAGACATGGAAAAGTAAATGCAGAGGTGTTTAACCATTACAAATAAACTTAGGAGGTATTCTGTCCCCCTCTGTGGTGTGTTCAAGATGCAGTACTCTTATCTATATGCAGATCTCAGTTCAGGTCTACTGATGTGGATCCTAAATACACCTTAGGGTTTTACAAATTAACATGTAGGACCAAGGGGAAGGAAGAACAATCTCTTTGCATGATTTTATCCCTTAGCATTTATCCAATGAACATTAGAAATTTGGAAGTATAGTTTCAATACACTCTTTTATAGCATATCAAAAGGTAGACATGAGAAATTAATAAAGTTAATTCTATTTAATTTACTTGCCTTAAAGATAAGGCAACACACTAAGAATTTTATACACAATATGTGATTTATCCTCCCAGCCACATTATAAAATACATATCATCCTCATTTACAGAAGAATAATCTGCTGTTAAGGAAGGTTAATCAAATTTCCCAATGTCAAATATCTTAATAAATAAATGGAATGAAATGTATTCACTTCTTATCCATTCAATCTAGGTTTGCATTTACTACCTTCGTATTTCTATCCGAAGAATTCTTGTAAATTAGTAGTCTACATTTTATAGATAAAAGGCTAATTTAAGGAGCTGAGAACTGTCTTTTTACTGCTACTTCACAACTTAGAAGTACATACTTGTCCTGACTTTTATTAATAGAATACATCTTCTAACTCCAAAAATGTTTAGAGCAAACAAAATGTGAAATGGATGCTTAGCACTGATTTCTTGCACAAGGCTTTTCTTAGATAACAGGGTCCCTCCGCCATTCACTCTCTCCCTCCAGCCCCCCCAACCCAGTTTACTTTCTGTATCTTGGCTACAGGGTAAAGATGCTTGAAAGCTCAGGAATTTCAACCCAAATACAGGTATTCATATAAATTATTTCCTGATTTCTTAAGTTGTTTGAAATTTTAGAATAGTTTAAGAGTAACAGAAAAGTTGCGAAGAGAGTACAGAAAGTCACGATATATCCCACACCTAGTTTTTTTTCACTTACCATCTTACTTTAATATAATGTAGTTTTCAGGACTAACAAATCAATAATGATGCGTTATCATTAACTAAAGTTCACCCTTCAGTCAGGTTTCTTCTGTTTTAGCCAAATGTCCTTTTCTCCATCTGGGACCCACATTACATTTATGAGCCCAACTATTAATGTCTCCCTGCTTTAGATGTTTCTCGACATCTCAGACTTTCCTTGTTTTTAACAACCTGCAAAATTAGGGGGAATAATGGCCTAGTGTTTCTTTGTAGACTGTTTCTCCACTTGGGTTTATGTGATGCTTTTTTTCATTCCTAGACTGAGTTATAGATTATGGGAAGAAGGCCACAGAGGTGAAATGCCCTTGTTACTGCATTGCATGGAGGGTTCATGCTATTGGTGATGTAGCATGGTTGATATTGGACATGACCACCTGGCTGAAGTAGTGTTTGCAAAGTTTCTGCACATAGAAATACTATTTTTTCCCTCTTCCATATGCAGTATGCTGTTTTGGAGTAAGTCACTATGTTTGGAAATCTTTAGCATGGAAGATTTATCTATTCATGACTTAAACTTTTAATATTCACACTTCTAAAAAATATGTTTTTAAGGTTGAATTTTGCCCATGAATACGAGGTGTGACACGAGCATGAACTCCCTCCAGACAACAAGCCACACGCCTCATTATGACTATCACTACGGTCACCTTCAAGGACTCCCCTGGGCCAATGAGGTATGTAGACTTTTTCTAGAGTGAGTTGGTGAACTTCATTGTCACATCTCTTATATGGAGAAATTAACAACCCAATTTTACACAAAAGATTTTCTTACACATTTTGCACAAAAATACGCAGACATTCTCAAGGTACCTTATCAAGGCCAGTGACAGAAAGCTACAATCACCAAAGCAGGCTGTGACAATTGCTGAGTCTCCGTGAGGTGGCGCTCACAGTCAGCTCAGCTTGAGGGGGTGCCCTTGTCTGAAACACGTTTCCATAGTGTCTTTATGTTTCTTGGTTTTGCACAAAGAGTTTCAAATACTTGGAAAATTATTAGAAAAAATGGTGGAGAATGAAGCAAAATGAATGGGGAAAGCGACAGTAGTGGGAGAAATCGTATCAGCATAAAAATGACTATTGTTAAAAATATTATTTGTTGGTTATCAGTAAATCAGTGTTTTAAGTATTTTACTTGCTAGGGTAATTTATTTACCTAAATACTCAGCCCTACTATGAAGGTAAACTATAGCTTTCACATGAAGGCTATAACCCAGCTATACCACAAGACTATGAGGAAAGGACCAAGGAAGGGGAAGGGAGGGGGGAGGTTTGGGTGGAGGGAGGGTGATGGGTTGGGCCACATCTATGGTGCATATTTTTATCTATAATAAAAAAAATAAATTATAAAAAAAAAAAAATTCTAACCAAGGGTGATAAAGTGAGACTCTGCCTTAAAAAAATTAAATTAAATTAAATTAAACAAAATAAAGCCGGGCACGGTGGCTCACGCCTGTAATTCTAGCACTTCTGGGAGGCCAAGGTAGATGGATTGCTTGAACTCATGAGTTTGAGACCAGTTTGAGCAAGAGCGAGAACCTGTCACTACTAAAAAAATAGAAAAACTGAGGCAAGAGGATCACTTCAGCCTGAGTTGAAGGTTGCTGTGATCTATGACATGATGGCACTCTACCAAGGGCAACAGCTTGAGACTTTGTCCAAAAAAAAAAAAAAAAAGTTTATACAGTACATGCTGTTTTAAAATTTGCTCTTATTACTTAGTAATACTATGTACATTATTTTCTGTAAGCTTTCTATGTATTCTTTTAAGAGCTGCAGAGTATTCTATTGTATAACTTCATTTATTTTTTTTTTATTGAGATAGAGTCTCACTTTGTCATCCTTGGTAGAGTGCTGTGGTGTCACCCTCAAACTCTTGGACTCAAGCAATTCTCTTGCCTCAGCCTCCCAAGTAGCTGGGACTACAGGCGTCCACCACAATGCCTGGCTATTTTTTTTGTTTAGCAGCCCTGGGATGGGTTGGAACCCACCAGCCCCGGAGCATGTGGCCAGCGCTCTAACCACTGAGCTATGGGCACTACCCCATTGTATAACTTTAACATATTTTTACTTTTTTACATTGTTGGACATTTTGGGGTTTGCAGTTTTCATGATTTTGTATTTTTTTAAATATACTTGTAGCTAAACTTTGCTCACTGAGATAGGAAGAAATTCGAATACATTTGGAAAAGGAAAATTGCTGAGTCATAAGGTATGCAAATGATTAAATTTTGGGTGTGTTCTAACTGATCTCCACTAACCTGATTTATGGAGTCAATTGTTGCTCTACATTTCTTCTGTAAAATATACCAGCTGATGCCTTGTTTGTGATTCATAAGCTCTTCACTATTTTGTCTGCATACTTCTTCCATTGTCAGTTATACTGAATGCTTCCAAGAGTCATTTGCAATGCCAGTTATATTATTTTTTAAATAATATAAATTAATTAAATATTATATCAAACAAATGAAACATAAAGGCAGATAGCAATTATTTCTTTGAAACTAAGCTGATTGCTTTGTAAAGACATGGTAAAGATGAATTTTTTTTCATTGCTATTAATATATGTGGGCAAGATAAATTAAAAAAATGTTGAGGCTTGGCGCCAACCACATACACCTGAGCTGGCCGATTCGAATCCAGCCTGGGCCCACCAAACAACAATGACGGCTGCAACCAGAAAATAGCCAGATGTTGAGTTGGGTGCCTGTAGTCCCAGGTACTTGCGTGGCGGAGGCAGGAGAATCGTTTCAGCCCAGGAGTTGGAGGTAGCTGTGAGCTGTGATGCCACAGCACTGTACCAGGGCGACAGCTTGAGGCTCTGTGTCAAAACAAAAAAAAAAAATGTTGGGGGAAGTTTTCTTTTAAAGCCCTAGGTGTTAGGAGTATAGTTAGATTAAACACGAAAATAAATAAATAAAGCCCTAGGTGAATTTTTGCTCTTAGTTTGCTTTGTAAGTATTGTTGCAGGAAGACGAGGCCCAATGGAGAGGATGAACACCCAAACACCATGTTTCAAAGAGGAAGGGCTTTATTTCAGTTGGAGGAATTCAAAATAGCCATGCTCCCCTACTGGCTGAATTTTCTTTTTATCCCCAGTCAAAAAGTTTTTGGTGGCACCTATAGATCAAGCAGCCAAAGTGCCAGCCACATACACCAGAGCTGGCAGGTTCAAATCCAGCCCTAGCCTGCCAAACAACAATGACAACTACAGTCAAAAAATAGCTGGGCATTGTGATGGGCGCCTGTAGTCCCAGCTACTCTGGAAGCTGAGGTAAAAGAATTGCTTAAGCCCAGGAGTTGGAGGTCTCCGTGAGATGTGACTCCATGGCACTCTTCCCAGGGTGATAGCTTGAGGCTCTGTCTCAAAAAAAAAAAAAAGTTCTGTTCTGGCCCATAGGTAACTTTCTCACTGGTCAGTTTGAATTAAGCTGGAGAAGTGGGCTCTGGCTTTTATAGAACCGTGAGCTTTTACAGAAGTGGAGCTTTTACATTAGTTTCTAGGTCCCAGGAAATTTCCACAAATTCCTAAGAGCTGAGTCACCGAGGAGAGGACCTCACAGTTGTATCCTTGGGATCTCCTTGAGAAGGCTCCTGTTCTTTTAGACCTTCCTTTTTCTGGGTATCCTCTCTCAGTATGAGTAAAGATTTGCCTTGCTTTAAATAAACTGTGAGTTATAAATTGTGCCTTCTGGCTTATGGTTTATTACAAGAAAGTCAAATTCCCTGTAATAAATAGGCCAGTGACAGTGGCTCATGTCTTGTAATCATAGCACTTTGGGAGCCTAAGATGGGAGGATTGCTTGAGGCCAGAGGTTTGAGACTACCCTGGCAACATAGCCAGACCCCGTCTCTACAAAAAAAAATAGAAAAATCAGCTGAGCATGGTGATGTGTACCTATAGTCCTAGCTACATGGGAGGCTGAGGCAAGGAAGATCCCTTGAGCCCAAGAGTGTATAGCTGCAATGAAGTATGATAACGCCATGGCACTCCAGCCTAGGTGACAGAGTAAGACCCTGTCTAAAAAAAAAAAAAAAAAAAAAAAATCAGTGGACTAATCAATAGACAGTGTACATCTATATATTTGAGTTAAAATAAAATGTAGGTCTTTATGTAGTATTTTTGTTGTTGTTTTTAGAGACACAGTCTCACTTTATTGCCCTTGATGTGGTGTCACAGCTCACAGCAACCTCCACCTCCTGGGCTTAGACAATTCCTTTGCCTCAGCCGCCCGAGTAGCTGGGACTACAGGTGCCCACCGCAACGCACAGCTATTTTCTTGTTGGAGTTTGGCCGGGGCTGGGTTTGAACCCATCACCCTCGGTATATGGGGCCAGCATCCTACCAGCTGAGCCATAAGTGCTGCCCCTATGTAGTATTTTTTATTATTTCCTACTTTAACTGAATATTTTTATTTATTTATTTTTTTTTTTTTGAGACATAGTCTCACTTGGTCACACTTGGTAGAGTGCCATGGGGTCTTCACTCACAGCAACCTCAAACTCTTAGGCTCAAGTGATCCTCTTGCCTCAATCTCCTAAATAGCTGGGACTACAGGCACCTGCTACAACACCTGGCTTTTTTTTTTTTTTTTTTTTTTTTTAATTATTTTTTTGCCGTGTTTGGCCGGGGCTGGGTTTAAACCCACCACCTCTGGCATATGGGGCCAGCGCCTACTCCTTTGAGCCACAGGCGCCACCCTGGCTATTTTTTTTAGAGAGGAAGTCTTGCTCTTGTTCAGACTAGTCTCAAACTCATGAGCTCAAGCAATCCATTCTCTTTGGCCTCCCAGAGTGCTGGTATTACAGGTGTGAGCCACTGCACTCACCTGGTCCTTTGTCCTTGACTTAAATTGTCATCTTTATCTTATATTTAGGATTATTCCATTGATCCATCTATTCCTTTACTGTGACTAAGAAATAGTTCTTTAGCTTTGGACTCTGACCAAGGTTTGTACCCTGGCTCCGCTATATCACCTTAAGACATTACTTAATTATCCCTTAAGCCTCAGAGTCCTCATCTGAGAGATAGGAATGATACCTAACTTCCAGATTTTTAGGGTATTATATGAAGTAGTATCTTTTACATGTCTGATATATAAGAGTTATTCAATAAATGTTAGTTTCCTTTCCTATAATAGAAGTTTTTATTAAGGATATAACTGGTATGACCTATAATCTATTCTTTAATTCCTTACATTTTTAAAGAAATAGATAGTTCAAACTTAATTTATTTTTACGGCTTAGGAACTGGGACCCTGATGATGGGAGACAACGGTAAACAGCATAATGTCCCTGTCCCCTTTAGGGACAGTATATTGATTGAAACGATACAGTATACCAAGTTTTCTCAGTCTTAGCACCATTGACATCTTAAACTGGATTCTTTTTTGTAAGGGGCTGTTCTATGCATTGTACAATGTTTAACAGCATTCCTGACCTGTACCTACAAGATACCAGTGGGACCCCCTTTCCCCTGTCACTTGTGACAGCCAAAAATGTTTCCAGATATTGCCAAGTATCCCCGGGGGAGCAAATTCACCCCAGTTTACAACCTCTACAATGTATGAGCATAGTACTAATGGCTACTGAAGGAGGCAATGATTAACCTCTTCAGGAAGTTGGGAAAGCCAATCACCTTTTGAAAAGTAGGTTATGTTTTAAATCATTAGCTGTGCCCCTTTTCCATTTCTTATTCTCTCTTTCTCTTATTTGAGAGATGATTCATCCATTTATTAATCATCTACTATGTTGTGAGTACTCTTTTGGGCACTGAATAAAATGAATAAAACTGCTCTTATAGAGTTTACATCATAAGGGTGTGGGACTAGACAGGATTTACTAGTTGACTTGGATATAAGATGTGAGAGAAGATGAGGAGCTGGGATAATTCAAAAAATTTTGGCCTGAGAAATGAGTAAATTGTGGTGCCATTTACTAATTGGAGGAGGAGCAGTTGTATTCATATGGGACAGGGGGAATTAAGAGTTCTGTTTGGACATACTAAGTTTGAGGTGTTCACTATAGTCAAAGGTGAATGCCTAGCGAGCAGTTGAAAAGATGCCACCTGTATCAAGAAAGGGGTATGTTGTTTACTCGGGTATGTTGTTTACCCTTAAAGTATATTGTTTACAACAAAATGATCCACATTTAAGTTGACAGTCCTGTTATTCTTAGGAACCAAAATAAAGAAGAAAATCTTAGAAATGTAAGAGTTGGAGTGGTGCCTGTGGCTCAATGGGTAGGGCACCGGCCCCATATACTAAGGGTGGCAGGTTCAAACCTGGCCTGGCCATACTGCAACAAGATATGGCCAGGGATTATGGCGGGCGCCTGTAGTCCCAGCTACTGAGCCCAGGAGATGGAGGTTGCTGTGAGCTGTGATAGCACAGAACTCTACCGAGGGTGATAAAGTGAGACTCTGTCTCAAAAAAAAACAAAAGAAAAGAAAATGTTAGAGTTGACTCATACATCCCTTTATTTCTTGCCAAATCTATTCATTACAGCTTAGAACAATATAAGATGGAAGGTTAGATAATTAAAGTTGAAGTCTGTACTTTTTTCTTAATAATTTAGGTCATGTACAAATCATCATTGCTGGGAATATGTCTGTAATTACATATCTCATTCCCACATTTCGGGACACTTACAGCTGGGTAGTTTTCTTTTTTTTTTTTTTTTTTTTTTTTTTTTTTTTTTTAAAGGGTTACAAGAAGTCCGCCGTGGTTCTGTACAATGTGTTAACAACACAAACACAAAAAAAA